>VWZU01000762.1:1511037-1614264 GCA_013397095.1 Sterrhoptilus dennistouni
TCTATATATCATTCTTATAGTATAGTAGAGAAAAACGTGTTAATTAATATATTTATATTGTATTAATACAATGCAATGTATAATTATGATATATAGTATCATAGTATATGTATATACGAGTATAGAAAATAGTATATGTATATATACTATAAAATAGTATATGTATATATATATAAAGTATGTGTTTCTATACCTAGAATAGAAAATAATAAATTATAAAATATTTATTTTGTTTTCAAGACCAATTGTAAGTTTTCTACTGTTTCAAGCTGACTATATAAATTTTAAATTGCTCTCTATCCCCCAGCAGATGTTAGATTGTATTTCTTTCTGTTTCTGGGTGGATAAGAATACATCATATGTGAAAAAACCCTCTGGTTTTGCATGTCACAAATAGGAATTAGCTTTGAAGGAAGTGTCCTGTCAGTGAATGTACACACTTAATGTCATACTTGGTGCACCATGTTAGTAAAAAATTTAGTTAAAATGTTATGTGTAAGATACGCCAATGCTTTGGGAAAGGTGTTCTCAGAACTTTGTCTTCTATAATTTTATTGAGTTGGGTATTATTCTGTGATTTTTAGGAGTTTATATCCATACATGTCCTAGTACTCTGCAGTAGCCCATCCTCAATGTCTGAAGTAGGTACATTGATGACAGTAGTTAAAATTGTACAGACTGTCTCCTAAGCAAATGGAATTTCATACATGACATAATTAGAGTCAAATCAGAATAAGCAGAATATATATTTTAACACGGGCCTAGAAATCTTCTTAGCTAATAATTGATGTATACTAAGTTAACTGCATATCAGTGCTTCACCTACATGACTGAGAGAAGTCTAGTTTTTCAGTAGTTTTTGGAAAGAATCTAACCTACTTGGATTAAGATATAGGTAGGAAACTATCCCTAGAGACAAGACAGGAAGCTACAAAGGCAGCTGATTCATCTGTCCCAGGAAGTGGCAGGCTATGGAAATAACATTTGAGGAATTTTAAGGTAGGAAACTAAATTACTAAAGTTACTAAGAAGTAGTTATGGAAATCCAAGGATATATGTCAGTCATTATCACAAATGTCTATGTTAATTGCTCCCATGCCTGCAAGATAACTGCCTAATGTTGATTTTGCATTTTCCCCCCTATGTATTTTATTCCTCATGTTCAGTAAAAAAAATTACATACAAATAAGTGAAGTCTTTCATTGCCAAAAGAATGTCAGAACAATATAATTATCATACCAGGTGACGCATTTTGTAGTAACCCAGTACATAATTTATGCCATCACTGTACTTTTTTTTTCAATAAAATCTCCTATATTTAGATGAGTATATCAGAGTAGCTTGTGAGGTACCTTTTACATAAGATGATGGGCACCATAGAAAGATTCATGTGCCTTCAGACATAGGTAGGACCCAAACATTGTTGGTATGGTTTTCTGGGTGAAATCCCAGTTCCACTGAAACCAATCCTCCCTTTGACTTCAGTAAGGTCTGATTTTCACCCCCAGGTATCCTGTTTGGCCTTGGGACATTCCTAACATAAGGCATCTAATAATTACTTCTGGTCAATCAGGGTTTTAATACAGATCCGATGGTTTGAAGGATAAAGTAAATCAGTGTGGATCAAACCTGTTCTGAAGGGATCTTAAAGGTCAAGTTGATAGTTAAGTCATCCTGATTGCTTAACTCTTCTGCTCTGTGTAGAGACTTGCTGATTACAGAGCTGGGTGTGGAGAGGTGAGTGGCACTAGACTGAGCCCACCAGGTCAATCCACAGAGGTGACTCACCCATAATCTGATATTAACTTCTCATGCAGAATCTGAATTCTATGGAATCACATATCATATGAATTGCACTGATATAATAAATGCATTTACAGCATATATTACAGATATGAAAACCTCCCCTTACAATTCATTCAGCACATTACAATGAAATTCTACCACCATTCCACACAGTAAGGCAAAATTCAGATCTTGTTCAAAAGTTTTGTCTAGGAAATCAAAATACAAAAATTAAATTTAAATGGAAAAATCCTTGTTTCTGTGTTCTAACTTGTTTATATCCTGAAAGGCAAAGGAAGCACGCTTCAATCTGTGCCTGCAGCCTCATGTAAGTGAGGCAGAAAGTCTCCAAAGTTATAGGAGTGCAGGGATCTGATTGAAAAGGAGCTGTACAGGCCCAGAGAAGGAATGTGTAGGATTGTTTGTTCTCTATAAACATGAGAACATTTGGCATACAGAATTTTCATCTGTCTCAGTAACAAAAAAATACATCCTAGGCCACAAACAGATATTTTTCTTCTCTTAGTAGAATACATGTGAATAAAGAGAAGATAAGAGGAAATTACACATAAGGCTGAACAGCTTTCAGAGAAGCAACATAATTTTTCATACAATAGTCTTCATACATTCAAATGTTAAAAGAATCTTAAAGGAGTATTATTTTGGATTATTCATCTTCGCTTAACAGAAAAGACAGGGACTACCACTACAAAAAAAAAAAAAAAAAAAAAAAAAAAAAAAAAAAAAACAAAAAAAACAAAATTTGGNAAATAAGAGTTTGTTTTTTCTTTATATATGTATTCTCTATCTCTTTCCATGTCTCTAGAAGGCCAAAGTGAGTCATAGCTATAGGGCTTTTTTATGTCATACTTCATAGAAAAAAGTGACACATATTGGTTACCTATTCTTACTTTTTGTCTCTTTCATACTACAGGCAGAATGTAACACAGTATATACAAAGACGTATATAAAAGCAATTTGATACAGGCACAAGCAAAGCCATATATTCAATAAAATTATACATGTTCTTGCAAAGAGACAAAAGAAGAAACGTGCTAGTATAGCAATGCAATCAACAATAATTAAGGAGCAATACGTGCACAGATAAAAATACTCTGAAATTTTTCATAGTATGAGAGGATGAAATAATCATTCATGCCACCTTCTGCTCCAGAAAAAAGCATCAAATTAATCCCTTCGACTTGGAGTTAGGCATTGTACTTTGACTTTTTCCCATCATCTATTTGTGCTGTCAGGTCCAATAATAAGATGAGAGCTTCTAATAGCTCTCTTTTTTCTCTGGGAACAGGTCTTTTTTCTTACATTATCCTATGAAAAGGTGCATGGATAACAAACAAGCCACAGATATCAAAAATAAATGCAGTTTGTTGATTGAAAGCTCCATCTGGTTTATTTGGCACTGTCTCCGTTTGATGATTATGACACAATCTTCAGTAACATCGAAGTCATGTGTCTTTAAACTCCCTGGAAAAGAAAACATTATTTATGTATTATATAGAGAGACATATAATGCCTGTTCTTTTTCCATATGAGTAAATTCGTTACGATATTAAATCAGATTGCAATAACTAGAGAGGTAAAAAAGTATCAAGTAAGGAGTTAATTGGACTTTGTTTGCAGGTGTCAACGGACAGTATTCTGAGGCCTTGCATCATCTTTTCAGAAGCATTACTTAATCTACAGAAATGGATGATAATTGGTTAAAAAATCCAAACACCTCCTTTAGAGGGTCCTTTTAAGTGCAGTGACTTACTAGACTATGGAAGTCCAGCCATTAGGAAATAATTGAGGGTAAATAATTAACTATATATTTTAAAATCACAGGCAAGGTTAATTTCAAGCTTTATTTTCCTTACAGAAAATTTACACATGAAGAAGAAAGCCTCTTTATTCTTTTTCTGTTTTTCCCAGCTGCTGTCTTCATCCTGTAAAAAGGAGATTTCATTAAGTGGTAGGTCAGGTTCATTTACCTCCAAGTAAAAGAGAAAAGGAGTCTTTGGTTACCTTCTTTCACTGCCATATACTTTTGGGAGGGGAGTAGAAGGGAGGGGAAGAAAGGGAAGGCATGTTAACAGGCAATCCTTTATCCAGATATGGGTGAGAAGCTCTGCTTATCCTTCCAGTCCTCACGTAGCAGAGTGTTCCCTGCAGCCCCAGCTGGAGAAGCTGCTTTCTGCTCTGCGTTGCCACAGTTCAAAGAGATGCAGCTCTCAGGTCTGTAAAGCACACTGAGGATGAAAATGGTCAGGAAAAAAGTTTCCTATACCAATATAGGTCATTATTTCAGTGACTCCTAGAGCCACTTCAAAACACTCTGGACTCCTGTGTATTTCTGCCCCACTGTATCATCATGAATACCTGTAACCAAGAACTAAGCAGTAGCATTATTAAGGCAAAAGGAAGAGAAGAATCCTGCACTGCTGACTGCACTTTTGAGAAATAGGCTGGATATGGATTTTGTTATTCAATCAAATCACAACTATTACCTCAGTGAGCTTGGCAAGTGTTTCAAAACAGGGAGTCCAAGGTAAACTGCAGTGCTTGTCTCCACTTGCCCTTGCTCTCTGCCTTTGCTTTCTCCTGGAATCCTTGTGGGAAGGAGGAATTTTGTCTGCATTAGACAGAGGCTGCACAAAATAGGGAGAACTTAGCCCTCACCGCGGGGAGTGTGACACGCACTGCAGAATAAGCACGGCCAGTGCAGAAATTCAGCTTTCGTAGAATCCCTTGTAGTCTGAATCTGAATGTAAAGCTACTTCCCACAGGATAAAGCCAAAGAGAAGAGAAAAGCTGACAGAGGGATCGTACGCTCAGCTCGGAGCAGTTCCCACTCCAAGTCCTCATACTCAGAGTATTTTAACACTCACCCTTTGACAGAAGCTTGGCACCTCATCTGAGGGCCTCATAATTAAAAATATCCTGTGTTGAAATTTGAAAGCTTTTCAGATTTTGTTTCATTTTGTTAACAGGATGGTTATTAACAAGGATATGGAGCTCTTTGTTACAGATGGAAAGCTGGGAATGGAATGAAAATGTCTTCATATGGTTTTATATAATCAAATTTTCCAGATTGAAGGATTTTAGACTGGATTAACATCCTGAATATTTTTCTAGATTCCTGCTTTCTATTCTGAGCTTAATTATCAGAAGCAGAAGCTCATTAAATAATGTTGAGCAACCAGACATACTGGTGCTAGATGTGTTTTATCCTCACCCTAGGCTCCTCTTCAGTCTGGTTAGAGGAGTGGATGAAGGTTCAAACCAGCTCTCATCGCATTCGTGCTAGTTGGCCCATCTCTAATCATAATACAACAAACTACCGTGGCAGCTCCCACAACCAAGCTATCAACATGACCTTGTCATTTCAATTTTTCACACATATTCTTTGCCTTCCCCCCATGCCTGTGTAGCATATCACACTAAAATCTCGTCTTTCTCCAGCCTACTGCCAAGGGCTACTAATCTGAAATACAGCTTACTCTGAGAAATGCCAAGCAGGATGAAAACAGTAACACTCAGAGAGGAGAAGCTTGAGTTGGACATCCCATCTCCCATGAAACTCTCTCCCCTGCTCTTTGCTTTGCACTGTGCTGCAGCCAGGGCAGCAGGGTTTGTCTTTGCCTTACCTGAGTGACCCACAGAGAATAATAGGCCATTACATGGGTTCTAAACATGACAGAAATAAATGTACTGCAATAAAAAAAATTCCGTTTTTTCTGACATGAAAACCAACAGCAATACACAGGTTTATTTTTCTAAAATCCTCTAATCTTCATTTTCTCTTCCTTGTCCCTACTCTGTTCCCATTGTCTGAAAATACAAAAGTCTCAAAGATTTCCCATCTTCTTTTCTTCACAATGACAGTAAAACTCATCGAAGCAGGGACAGACATTTAATGCAAATAACTCAAGAAATTATTTCCAATCACTCCATTCTAAGGTAATAACAATATCACTTAGAATATGTGGAGAACGTTCAAACAATTAGTGAATTAATGGAACTCATTACCTGCTCATAGGTTTTCTACATGCAGAAAATAAATAAGAAAATGAATTTATCAGAAAAATTATTTTGAATTTCTTGCTCAGTTTCAGGTATATGTACTCCAAATCAGTGATTAGAGATATTTATCGGGCTTCTATCTCTGCCTAACCAAGCCTCTCCAAAAACAAAATACCAGAAAAGTGATGACAAGTATAGTAAATATTTTTTTCTAAATCTTACACTGTGATCCATTTACAGAACTGAGGGTTTATGCCCAGGGGCTCTGGTTTTCTGACCAACCAAATTTCAATGGAGGGCAGAGTTTTAAGGATGATAATTCTGCAAACAGAGCATGTTTTATACACACAATAAACTTTAACAGTGACTTTCTACATTGCAGAAAGGGATTTCTGATTTACTTCTGTCCATTTTTTGAAAGGCCAGAAATCTTCTCCTGTGGGTGTAAGAAAATAAAGCTTGCCAAAGTGTTAGATCAGACATAGGTTTTCATCTCTGTCCATTTTGTCTCACATGAAAGACTTCTAGAGCTAGCAAAGCATGCTTTTGTTGACCAGCAAAGATCAAAAAGGCAGCTTATTTTTGTCCTTCAGCCACTAGACTGATACTCTCAGTTCTGTTAACATTCTGCCCCTATTTGAACTGGACACTTTGGAAGTATCAATAATGCAAGTTGCAGGGCCGCACTAGCACTCATCCTGTATTTGCCTCTCCTTCTACAAAATTAAATCAAGTTGAAATCAAAGGAGACAGAATCTCAGTCATATAGGCAGAAAATCTCCTGTAGCTTTGCAGCAATCCTCGGTGAAATATTTGAAATTATTTATGTTGGCAGCAGTGACTGATCCACATTGAGAGTGCGGAGTTAACAAAATGCTTCCACCCCGTGGAGACATAAACAAAGTGTTGGAAGCCACTCATCATGTCATCCACCTTCTCCCTGCTTCCTTGACAGGCACATCTCCTGAAACAGAATGTTGTTTTACAGGAACATCAGAAAGTGCAAAAGTAACTAATAAAACAGTGACAAACCCGCTGTGACCACAAGGACTAGAACCAGTAAGCAGAGCACCCCTATTACTTACGAGTGAAGAGAATATATGCAGCTATCAGAGCCCTTTCTTAACATTGCAGATTGGGTCAAGAATATATTCTGCAGGAAAGATCAAACTATTTCTCTCTTTCAGACTATTTCCATGATGAGTGTTCTTACAGGATTCAGATGACTCAGTGGATCAAGAACAGAAATGTCAGCTGTGACCGGCTGTGTCAAAAATTGTTGTTGTCTACTTCAGCTGGCTGCTCTACACTCAGAGTTCAACTACAGCACTCCTAGTAGCTTTGTAATTGGCAGAATTATCCTCAATGCATCTGTTGTTGAGTGTGTAGGAATGTTTGCAGGCGAGATGTACATACACATAAAAGGATTGTGTTGAAAACACAGTAAAAAGCAGTAAGTATTTAGCCACAGCTGAGTTCCCTCTAATTTGCACTAAAACAGAGAAAAGTAACAGCATCTTGCCATACTGAAATACATTTGATTACAGGATTTCTAAGCTCATAAGCAGCCACATTGCACAACAGATGCCACACTGAATGGTAGCTGCTGCCCTACCTTGACATCCCAAGTAGCTGTTGGTAATGAGGGAAGACTTCCTCCATAGCAAACCTGGAGTGCTGTGCAAGATTTTGTCAACTGGTGGGTCAGTGTGGTTCTGGGGACTTTTTTCCTGTGTAGACCCCTAAAAGAGCTATGATCACAGTCCCTGAGCTCCTGAGGACAGTGTGCAACTGGATCTGATTGTCAAAATTTGAAACACAGGACAAGGAGGTTGCTTGTTCCATGTTCCTCTCTCCTTCAAAAGCTGACAGAAGTCAAAATTTCAGAAGCTTCCTTGGCCCAGTTGTGCAGGTCTAACTGCCAGTCACTGTAGAGAAAAGACACAAGAGATTTTCAAGATCCTTGAGCAAAACTTTTGCCTGATTTCAATCCAAAGAGTGAAACATAAACTTGAAATGTAACTGAATTTCCAGCATTTATGACTCTTTAACGAATTAGATTTTGCTTCTTCCAATACCATCCTCCCCCCAGTCTTTCTTTTCCTGCAATGAGAATGAATCTAAGAATGATGAGACATTTGGTGATACTTTTATATCAATAATAAAAAAGTTGCCCCGCTCTTTCACAGTTCTCAGGGATGCTCATGTGCATTTCAGTATGTTCTCATCACTTGCAGTTAGTTTCAGATCTCCTTTGGCTAGATCATATGTGGTCTTCCTTACCCGACATTTTTTCCAATGTTCAGTGGCACTGCATGCCTCCATTTGTTTGCTTTTCTTTCTAAAGCAGTGGATAGTTCTCCTCAGAGAAGATTTTATAGACAAGCAAAGTGAATAGCTCAGATGTACATTAAGTATTTGAAAGAATAATATAATTTAACCAAGGTAAACTGCTCAGTGACCTAAATCACTTGCTTTCATAGACGGTTGACACTATTTACATTCAGGCTTTTTTGCAGAGAGGCATTTGAATGACCCTTCAGGATGGATATGCTCAGTAGGAGCACTCTACCTGCTGCCTTTGCGCCTCCCACTCATGGTGTCTCTGGTTACCCTGTGCTTTTCAGTCAGGTGTCTACAGCTCTGAAGGAAAAAGATGTCTTTTGGTTTTTTGTCAGTGAAATCACTGACTTTAAGACCATGCTCTGTACACACACAGAACTTGATTCCTCTCACTGATGAAACATATCTAGTGTACCCTAAACCTGTCAGCTTCTGTATGGGGAGCCAGCCCTTGACAAGGGTGAAGCCAAACTGAGTAATTTCAAGACATAAGCCTCCTTTTTGCTGTAATATCTGATGTGGCTGTAGACATAAAACATTCAAAGACTTATTGGTATTTTTTCAGTGAAAAAATATTTTAAAATGTAGCTATAGTTCAGACAGCTGAGCTGACAACAGCTTACAAAAGGGAACAAATAAACAAGTAGAGAAGTCTCCAGACACTGCAAGACAAGATGAGCAAATACTTTCTTCCTCTGAAATGTAAGTTGTTTTACTAATTTCTATTTGACTGTATCCCAGTGATATGAAATTATACAGGGAAAAAATACTCTTAGACTATGAAGAGGCACCAGTATGGATTAAAAATTGTAATATCATTGTAACAGCATAACTTTCAAAATTATTATGATTTTCATGGTCTTCTTATTGAACCTTACAAATTTAGTTTGTTTGAGTATGGTTAGATTATTTTATCTTGCCTGTACAGAGTTGTGAATATTATTCTATGTAATGGCATACTCTGATACAAAATATATATGATTCAAAATATACATCATCTGAGCTCCATTACCAGTTCATCTCTTCTACAACTCTATTGTCTCCAAGTGCTGATTATGTGGCTTCCTAAACAGTTAAATGTGAGGAACTTACGTAATAAAAACTCTTCAATAAACCAAACCAGAGATAAGGTTATAAAAAACCCAGAAATGAAAGGGGTTTGCAGGAACTGAGTGCCGAAGCTATTGGGGCACCTCCACCACAGAATGCCAGCTTAAAATCTGACAGGTAAAGTATTAGTCTTAACCATCATCAGCAGAAAGTGCTCTGTAGCCAGGGGCAACTTCAGACTTTGGAGCTGGGGGTGTTGATGTATCCACAAGGATATGATAAAGGTTTACAGCCAATTGCATACATCTAGATTTTGTGTGATGCATCATCTTTGGTCTCTCCTGCCTCCTTCTTTATGTTATATTACCTGGCCATAGCAGATATTGCATGACTTCTCTTTGGTACTCAAAATATTAACTGCAGGAATCATTTAGAATTTTATGTCATATCGCTTGTTATGTTCTGAGAAGGGATTATCATTGTCTTTGTGATCAGCCCCCAAAAATCAAGCAACTGTCAAAATAAGGCATTCCAAGCCTAAAATTTTGGTAGCTGGCTTATAATGTTTCCAATCCAAATACAGGTAACATGGAAAATTTCAATTCTAATTGACTTGGCTTCAGAAACTTCATACGGCCTCCTGAGCAGGGGGTGAAAACCTCCCATGAACCAAGAGTGTAGAATTGAGAGGTGGGGAAAAAATGTTTTTAGTCCTTAAATCTGCCTTAAGCAAAGATTTGCGAAACTCAACCTGATGCTGCCTGTCTTCTTAAGAGATACATCTCCCAAGAAACCACAACTTTGAGTTTAAGATCTCAGAAGAATGTGAAAATATGATAGTCTGTATCTCTGTGGGGACCAATTATTGCTAGATGTGGTTTTTGCACAAGTAGAAATGGCTCAGTTTCAGCATGAGGAAAACCTAGGAAACTAATCTGTGTGGCGCACCAGTTGTACTCTCAGGCACAAGAACACACACAGTTACTGTATGCATTCTGTAATGACCTCCAGTATGATGCAGAAATGTTCGGGTGGCTTTTACAAGATATCCAGCAATGCAAGGCTGCTACAGATCGGATCAGATCCAAGCCCTTGCTGTGTAACTTCCACAGCCTTAATGATGTTCTTAATGGCCATGTGGGCTGAAATTTATAGTTTCAATGTGAGAGCTGAAAGTTATGGTGTTTTTTATTTTTTTTTTCATTAGATAAAGAAAGAAATAATATGCTGGGGTGATTCCAGAGACAGCAGATATAGCTTATTTCTTTTTTACAGTTCTCAGGTAGTCTACCATGTTTTCTCTTATAGCCTCCCATTAAAGCTGTAAGCCAGAGTCTGAACTCCAAATAAACTCACTTTGTTTCAGAAGTAAGGGGAAGGGAAGGCAGAGACTGCAGAAATCATATATACCTTACCTTGAGCTTGAGTTTCTCATCTGCAAAATGGGGACAATCTTTACTGTGCAAGTTATAATGTGTTACATGCAAGTACTTTTCAGGAAATGCCTGAGTTGTATTGTCTTTTTGAATAGGTCCATTTAAAAATATGTATTAACATCCCTCACTTGGAGTTGCTGGATACATATAAAAATCTTTTGGATGTAATCTGAGAATGAGGCTAAAGGAGAAAGATAAAACAACATTTTAAGATTAGTTCAATTTATAAATGATCCTTGACTCTTCCTGCTTGCCATACACACTCTGAAGAAATATGTACGTAAAGTGTATTTCCTTCTCAATTTATCAAGGCTTTATTATTAAGGGTAAATATTTATTCAAAATTAAAATATTATTACAAATTTCTTAAAATTAATTAAAATTATTAGCAAATAAGAATAACTCCCTGGATCCTTTTGGAAAAATATAGGTTCAGTTTTGTAGAAGTTCATCATGGTATCTATTTGCAGCTGAATTGGGAATTACATGTTTACTGTAAGAAAACAAACCAGAGCAGAGAATATGGCCACACTGAAGAAAACATTTTGACTGAGTGCTGGAACGATCCTGCCACCAAGAACTCCATCAGGTATCAGGTTACAACTTTGTTCATAAGTTTCAGGTGTTCAAATTTTTAAATTTTAATTAGTTTCAGGTGTTTTAATTTTTTCAACTTCCCATTTTTAAAGTATTTTACATAATTTTCTTCTAATGATAGGGTTTTGTTTTAACTACTGGATACATCAATTTCACCACGGATTTTCTTCTTTTTATTTTAACAACTTGAGGACTCGTATCACAACTTGAATGTCTCTTTGTTCTTTCAGCCTGATTTAAAGGAAATTGCCCTATGTACTACAGTAGTTTTGAATGTATTAAAAGTTTTAAAAATTGTTAATTATATGAAATATTCTAACAGTTTAAGTTTAAATGATGCAATTAGCCAGTTACAACTGGAACTACCAGGCCTTATTTAAAATAATGAGGTCTGACAGTTATGGAGCCTGAATTATTCATTGATAACTAGCTTTTCCTCTTTTGCAAACCATGGTTAACATTAATAACAGAGGTGTAAGTGTGAGAACAAAAGAGTTTGACATTGGGAATACAAATATAAAAGTTTTAAATTATTCCTTAATTAAAATTACTATATGAGCAATATTTTCCAAGAAAAATCATTAGGACTAATATTTTCTCATACATTTCAACATTTGTTTCTGCAGGGAGTCACTGGTTAAAGTAACAGCACTTGATGATTCATCATCCAAGAGAATATTTTTAAAATGGAGTCAATTTCTGCAACAGCATTCTCCCAAAGATATTATTTTAAAAACAAAATGCAGCACTTTCTATTGTGATTTTTGCAGTTACCACACTTGAAAAAACACATTCTAATGGCACAGAGCCTTTCCTAGTATCAGAAGTGCTCTATTTCCCAATGCCCTTCATCTTGCAATGGCTAATGTTGCTTTCTCCACAATTACTCCATCAGCCTCAAAAACAGTTGCTTTATTTAGCACACCTCAACACAAATTAAATGTTACTATTTTAATATAAATACTGAGAATTACATCTAGTGGCTAATTTCACAAACCCCTGAATTTCCATGAGCTAATTGCTTGCTCTAAGCCTGGATGTTTTTCATTACAATTCCTAAAACCAAACCAGAATCTCTACATAAATTAATCTAACAATAGTGAACATATCTGCCTCCTAATTACTCAAATGTTCATATGCATCTGAATGTGTTTTATGATTGAAAACAAAAGCTTATGCAATTGAAGTAAAAAACTGTCATACATCCTCATTTTCCTGCAAACCAAAGCAAAAAAAAAATAAAATTCTGGAAGTAGGACATGCTGAAAGCATGACTCATCTGCAAGTAGGAGTGGCTGCTCTTTGTCTATGACTCTTTGTCACCACAAGAGATAGCATTAAATCATCTGTGACATCAAAAATAGGGACCTTAAACAAGAGGAAGCCTAGACTCAGTTTGTCTGAGTTTCTTCAGTGAGTTGAGTTACTGCAACAGTTAAGAAGCTGAACCTCCAAATGCAATGGTTCCTGTACACCGAACTTTAGAGTTTCTGAAGACTGCAGTCTAAATGTGTATTTTAATAAAGTATGCTTCTATTTTATTGTATTGTTGTACAGTTTCCCAGTGCAGGAAGATCAGAGAGGAGAAGGTCAGAATAATACTGTAAAGATATTGAAGTCTGTTCAGTGAGATTTTGAAAAGGAGGATTTGAAAGATGACTATTTTTATTAGTGCAGATGCATACAATATAACTTGATTTTTTAAATTTTTTTTGTGCAAATGTCAATTGCAGTATACATATTGTTCACTGAAGATTATGTCATTGGTCAAGAGGGAGGAGAGTCCCCAAATGAATGATTAATAATCAATGTGTCTGGGTTCTTATTTTATTCCTCAGAAAGAAAGAATGAATTAATAGTGTCTCTCCCAAAAATGGAAAAAAAGGTCCCAGAAATAGGTCACACCAACTACATCTGTACACAGAGGGGTCCTCTCTGTAAGTGGATTTCCCTAGTTTAGGCAGGGAGCTCAACCTCCCCTCTTATATCATTGCTTCACCTTCCTAGATTTTGATGCAATTAGAGAGAAAAGGCAATATGGATCAGAGTTCTATTAATTTTTTATACAACCATGAAAAACTGAAAGAAAGGGTGGAGAAATACCTAGGGAGAAGGGTTTGAAGGAGGCCCAAGGTAATGCCTAGTCATGTGCTCTCTCTACAGGTGATCCAAAGTCTTCCACCATTTCTGGGCAAACAGTAAAGTTATGTCCCAGGATGAAGGCAAATCAGAACGTGACCCCAGGGGAGTAAGGAGGACAATGAGCAGGCTCTGGAGAAATCTGTGTTCACTGACATTCTGTGATAAGGTCTCTCCAAACAGGTGCAAGATGCATTAAATATCTGCATGTGTCATTATCTATTTATGCATGTTATCCTGGGGCATTGCTCTTTTTTTGAAAAATAACATTACTTTGCATTGATAAATGCTAGGTAGAATCAGTAGAAATATTTATCAGGACCATATGGTAGTATGCAATTCTTTTTTTCCCCAAAGGAAGAAGTCATTTGATAGAAAGAATGGGTTGGTAATTATTCAATCTCTGTTAATAGCAGAGTATGGAATTACTTCAGATTATTCCCATGTTGTGTTCTAGGTGCCAGTCAGATCTGCCCCCAGGCAAGTTTGTGGACTTTCCTTTTTTGTCAAATTCTGTCTTTCTTTTCTTAAGGAAACCTGCTAATTTTAACAACTGTGCTTGCTTTCTTTTCCTTCCTTCCTTCCTTCCTTCCTTCCTTCCTTCCTTCCTTCCTTCCTTCCTTCCTTCCCTTTCCTTCTTCCCTTCTTCCCTTCTTTCTTTTCCTCTTTCTTTCTCTCTTCTTTCTCTGTCTCTCTCTTCTTTATCCTTTTACTGATGCTGATGCTTCCTAGATGCAATCACAAAACACCAAACCTGAGACACTCAAGTGCAGATATTCAAAAGCACTGATTATTTTATGCTAATGAATGAACCATCTAGTGATACAGTATTTCACTTGTGCCCTCCTGGTGGTAGCACAAGATAAATCCAACCGTGTGTTTAATTAACTAAAGGAAGTAGAAACAAATCTCTGTGGGTTAATAATATTTACAGCCTAAAAATGAACAAACTAAAGAAAGTGAGTAAATTATGTGGTACAAATCAGAGAAAAATGTAATTAAAATAAAATTTTTGTGTATTCCAGAAAATGCGTCTGTAAGGATATGTGCAAGCAAGGCACATACCTGTGTGAAACAGAGCACTAAAATTGAGGTCATCACTGAGGAGTTAGCAAGAATATTTTTCTAATTATAAAAAAGAATTAAGTCAAACTTCTCAGGAAGAAATATTAGATCTTTTTGTCTACATGGAAATTAGGTATTTTTTTAATCCATAAAATGCATGGTATCATATGGTGACTGAACCTTAATTCAAGTAGCTCAACAACATGAATAAGCAAATGCCAGGTCCATTTAACTGTGTCCTTTGTCAAATGCCAATAGAGATGGTGACTTTTTACAAATATCCAGTAGTTAAAAATATAAAATACTGTAAGTAGATAAGGCTACATGGGTTGTATTATCGTGTGGTCATTTCACTCATTTATGATTCCTATTCTTTGGATGGAGACTCACATTTTGTCCTATCCCTTAAAATAGTCTGTGGATCTGGAAATTTCTTAGAAAGAAATTGGCACAGCTTTCATCAAAGGAGATCCCAGAAAAAGCATCAGAACTTCATATAACTGTGCTAGCTCCAAGAGGGCCTCAGAAATTTAACTCTATGGGGATATAGAGATGCACTCTCAATAGCATAGCCAAGTTGTGGATGTTTCATGGCTTTTCCACTGAAACATGTGCATTTTGGAGTGCTTCTGAGTCCAAAATCATGTACAGCTCTAAGCATCAGCAATGCACCTTTCAGTGGAAAAGACTTCTCCAATAATGAATAGCTGAGGCTGTTGTTACTGAAACCTTTACTTGCACCTGTGAGACTTGTTATTTGATCAAATTACTTCAATTTAATTGAGAAATCTATATTCACACAGGGGCATTACCACGTTGGGATTAAAATGATGATGACTTTTTCCACAGTCCTATCTGTATTATGGACTGAAGATTGAATTTTCACTCAGTTGTACAAGTAAATATAGAAGGATAACAATACATAGTATTTGAAATTTGCCTTGACTACACATGCACATTCTGTGAAGAACTAAACAGTTCTGACTCTTAGTAGCTTGTCTCCTTCCTGTTCTTGAATTTTTTTACATTTCTGGGTCTTGGTATCACTGCAGTGTTGTCTGATTTAGGATTTACAACATTTATTGACAACGAGGAAACATACACCCCCTCATATCTCAATAACTCTTCAGAACCTAATGGTGACCATGATCTCATTAGCCATTGCTCAATGTCTAAACCTTGCTGTTTAAGTCGAATAGACATTTCAGGAGGATATGTAAAAAGATTTGCTAACATTATGAGATCAATTCACTGCAATGAATTTAAAACAGAGAATACTTAGTAATGTGTGTCACTACATCATATATATGCTCTTGTTTATAAAACCTACAAGGTTTTGCAGAGTCCATCATAAGATAACCTCTTGAACAGAAAAGCAATGATTTGTGCCTATTCAGTAAAAATCCTCCCATACCCATGAAAACACACGAAAACTTATGAGAATTACTTTAACAGTCATGAGTCAAGTTTCACTGGTGTGCCCACTGCCTTATACTGTGATCACCAACCTCAGGGGTGAAAGGCCTGCTGTGGTAGGGAGACACATCTTTGCTGAGGGCTGGGAGCAGGGAGTCCCCCTTTGCAGGCTGCATGCCTGGCCAAGCAGTGGGTGAGCAGGACCTGTCTGGAGGGGCAGAAATGTGCAGAGATGTCTCCATAAGAAAAGTTACTTAGGCAGCTACTTGGCAGCTCCTTCTATGCCTGCTGCAATGGGCTCAGCAGAGCTGCCCCAGAACTGCACATCACCATCATTTCTTCCTGAGTGGAGAACACCACCATCCCCAGCTTGACAACCAAGTGCTCAGAGGATGATTTCCTTGCCTGCCTTTTATTTTTGAATGCCATTGCTGTGACTTACAGCTAGGTCCCCAGCTAGTTCCATGACCCATTTTTGCATCTCCTTTGCCACTGATCAAGAGGGACAGGGCTGCATAAAGAAGAGAGCAGACAAATGGGTGAAGACTTCGTAGAAATGAACAGACCATTCTACATACAGTGGTAGTCTAATAATCCCCATTTCTTTCACCCACAAAGATAAAAAGGCCCAGAACCCAGATTCCCTCTAGTTTTGCAATGCAAATCATGGGGTTTTTTGATTAAAAAAAAATAAATGCATGTAAGTGTCATCATTTATCTACATAAGATGCATGGATGAGACAGCACAATAGTTTTGCTTAAATTACCATTTACGTACCTAGAAAACACAGACAAATGCATGTATATAGAAGCAATAAATGTAAAAGCTCCTCTGCTTTAAACACCTCCTTGAATTTTCCACTGCTCATGCAAAATTATTTATGTCAATATTTTAATTTCGCTCAGGAGGGGTGGAATCAAAGAAAGAATGACATCCAGGAAAACTGTTGTCAGCAAACTGATGACTACATACCATAATTAAGAAATAATGTAAGGAAAGAAGCAGCTTGATGTAAATGCTGTTGTATTTTGTGAGTTTAGTGCTAAAGAATCAGAGATGAGAAGACATATTAAGAGGTAGATATTACAATATTTATAATTGTATACTATTGTAAGATGCATTATATACATAAATGATCATTTCTGTGATCGTAAGAATATTAATGCAGCAGCTAATAAATAAAATAAGGACCAAAGGACAAGAATATGACCTTAAAATCCTTACTCAGCTGCCCTATTAACTTTCTGAACACCACTGAAAGTGTGTGTCAGCTGCTTAAATTAAAGGGAGAGTAATTAAAATTACACAAATAATAGGTGACTGGGGTCAGTCTCCATCACCCTATCTCCTATATTTCAGAGTATTTTACATTTTTTCCATCAATATGCAATCTTAATTTTCCTTACACATCTCTCAGGTACTCTTGGTTTAAAAACAACTTACCATAAGAAGCAGAGCTTTTGACTGATGGTCAGAGCACAGGTTTTGGGGCCATACCCTTAAATTCCTTCCCATGGCATATAGGATGAGTCAGTTTCTCAGAATCTTTGAGTATGACTGTACTTAATCATCTTCTTGTTTAAAAAGAACTAGGAAACAAAAAAAAAAGAAAAAAGAAAAAAGAAAAATCAGATCTATATTTCAGATCTATACCCTTTCCCATGAAGATGGCTTGCATTCAGAAAATGAGCAAAAGTTAAGCACTTATGCTCTGGAACATTAAAAGTAGTGGGCAGGAGAGAGAGTGCCTCAAAAATATTCCAGACTTTTTACTGTGTTTTTACTGTGATAAAAGTAATAATCAAAATTTTTAAAAAGACCAAAAAAAAAAAAGTGTGACAGGAAATTGAACAAAGCAAGACAAGAGGAAACAAAAAGGCAGCAATATCTTCCCATAGGGTCCTGTCCAGAAATAGTTCTTTCTCCAGAAAACATTGAATGTTCTCTTAACACCAAAGTATTTTACTGTCTTTGCTGGAAGTCATTGCACAGGTACAAATTATTTAATAATAACTGTGCTGACAATTTATAGGCATTCTAGCATTGTCCAGAAAGGAACTTGAAGACATGATCTAAGCAAAGTATCCAATGCATTTCTTCAGCATTTCTTAGAATGAAATAAAAAAGTCAAGCTATTTTGTGCTGCTAACATTAGGTATTGATAAGGGAAAGAGAGAAAGGTGAATACAGGTGTCTGTCTCCTTGACAGGGGCATTCTGCAGCCTGCAGAGGCAAGAGGAGAGGAGAAAGGGCTTGTAGCTTTAGGGACCCCAGTGCACAGAGGGGTTTCAAAGATGCTTAAGCCACTTCTGTGCTTTGTCCACTGCAAGATCAGCACTGCCCAAAGCCCTGGGTGTGGGTCCAATCCCTCTGCAGTGACTGCATGGGTTCACAGAAAACACATGTAGGGAGGAAAAAACACTGAGCTATGAAGCTATCATTCTTGGTTTGGGTGTAAATAAATATTTAAAGCCTTTGCAGTGTCATATACTGACTTGTTCAAGCTAACAATGCATATTTACCTAATTTTAATTACATCAGTCCCACTAAATCTACTTCATAACCCCCTGTGCATGTTGAAGTCCCTTAATATAATAAAATTCACTCTTCATTAAATAATAATAATGATTTTTCCAAACAATTTAGCAGAATTGAAAGTATTTAGTTTTCTTCCTCTATAGTCCCACCAATGTAGGCTCTAGGTCAACACTTTTTCTGTTTAGGGGGTTCTATGCTCTCTCTTAGATTTCTATGCACTCATTAAAGCTCTGGTTCAGTGGGAACTCCAGAGACTTGCAGGGAAGTCCTGCTGTTACAGCTATTAATGCTGGAGCTCTGGAGAGTCATACGGGACATTTGCTGTATTAGACCTGAGGGTAAGCCCAACTCTCTCATCTGGAAGAGGTATTTTGATCAATGGATGAATATGAATGATTCATAAAATGAGCCCTGAATGAGTACAAAAGGAACTCTTACATAATACTGGCACAGGAGTCAGAGAAATATGGGTAAACACAGGCAGAGGTTGGCTTTAGCAGTTTCCTATCTGCTCTCACAGACTACAGCTCTAATATTGTCTTTCGTCCCTGAGCTGTATCAGCTCATCCAAACTGGAAGTTTTATTTCAAAAGTTTCATAGCAGGAAATTAGGGCATACTAAAAAGACCCTCACAAATAAAAACCCAGAAACCCAAGCCAAAATCAACAAAGGAAGGCTGCCACACTGTATAGCTACTTTACATTTCATAGCTACCAAGTACTCATAAATATCTCTGGATTTTTTATAATGCAAGGAAGCGTGGTGTATATATTTAACATACCAATATTATCTACTATGTTTCCTAGGTTTTGGACTATGCCAAAATCTACTGAGACTGAAGATCTCCAGCCAAAATGGCAGAAAATAAGATTAGATTAATCCAAACCATATAGATTCAGCCATTCTGCATCTCTTCTCCTTTCTGGCTCTGAAATTCTCAATTACAAGTAGCTCCATGGAAATCTTATTCAATGATACAGAATTCAGAAAGGATTCCGCTATGCATTCAACCAGCTATTAGAGATTATAAGGAGCAACTCACTTTTTGAGAAAACTGAGAAATGTACAAATCTGCCACATGACAGAAGAGCCCATCTGTGGCCACAGACTCCTCTTGCTGGAGCAAAGTAAACCTCCCTCCAAATCATGTCTTGTCCTCAGAAAAGGAGGGGCTAAGGTACAAAAGTACACTCCCTCCCTAGAGCTTGTATCTTGGGTGCTGAGATCAACTCAGTACAGATGTGCTGCTGTGGAGGGTGGCTCCTTCTAAGGAGGGGGCTTGGACTTGCCTGGAGGTCACTTAGAGCCATCAGCATCCAGTCACCTTCTGCGGAGACATTCTGCATGGGGAAAGCCAGCAGCTGAATGGTAGAGCACTGTCTAACAGAAGATCTTTGGTTAGCTCTTTGCTCCACAGGTAAACATTGAGGCTTCCCTGCATATTTAATTTCTTTCTTCTGGTGGTTAAGGAGAAGTAGTCAATATATGCTGCAAATATTATGCATGGATGCTAAGTGTGCTAATAAAAAAAAAAAAATCTATCTATCTATCTCTCCTGACTTTTCCTGTTCTCTTATTTTTGTCATTTCTCAGTAAAACTGAAGACAGATGGGAAATGTAGTTTCTTACAAAGTCATTGCAGGTTAGAATGTCACTGAACTTGAAAAGACTTTATTGCAGTCCTAGAAATTGTCTCCTTTCAATGTTTTCCTACCCACCACCTTTTTGTGATGACTGAATTTAGGAGGAAATTCTCATTTTAAGCAGTCTATTTTTACAGTAACTTATCAAACAGTGGCCTTTAGCTGTTGTTCTGTGACAGCCACTCTATTAAAATCCTGATGTAAACAAGTGGAGAAGGTGAACTAGAAGTGCAGATATTTGCACAGCATTACTGTCAGGTAAAATTTTAAAGATAGGTTTTATGAACCCATTATTTGCAGTCAAGGCTTTTGACTACAGCTTCTGAAATCATTTAAGTAGACAAAGTGTTTTGTCAAAACATACTGCTGGGAGTCAGTATGTAGCTTCTTTTTATGTAATTCAGTTTGGTTCTGTTGTTTGCACGAAAGTGGGATATCTAGCTGGGCAGCAATAGTGGTGCTGTGTGTGATCACAATATGGTGACTTTCTAGAGTAATTAACATTAAATGCTTTTTGTTTTCATTTAGTGCTTAATGTATGCATGCATAATTGCAGTGTACATACAGACCTATCAAGGAAGATGCTGGGAGGGCTTTTAAAAACAAATAACAAAATCCGAAGATTTTATGGTTCTCCTCTTTGGAGTGGGATGTGCATTAGAATGTACGCCTGTTTTAAAATCAAAAACCCCTGTGTCCTGTAGAGCTGTGCTTGACACGACTCTGAAATTCAGAGATGGGCACTTGAAAGAGGCAGAGTAGTTTCTGACCTTTCAGCTGTGAGCCTCATGCCTGAGGTGATGCTGGTCCAGACTGCCTTGAGACAAGCTGGCTTCCTCCAAGGAGCTGTGGAAAGGCAGCATTGTTAGAGCATGGTGTGTGTTACACAAGCTTCCTCTACCCCAGAACACACTGTGTGTGCTGAGATTGGCTGCACATCAGGCACCTTTTGAAGACCACAGCATAAATGTTCCCCAAATATTCACTCAATCAAGAGACTTTCTGGACTGTATATTTCCAGCTCCCTTACTTCACCTGGAGAAACAACAGGCAGAGAATGTGACCTGATCCTGTTGGCTGAAGCTTTCCTGTGGTACCCAGCAGTACCATTGCTGTTGGTGTAGTCTTGCATAATTTCACATAAGCATTTCATATCAGCATTTTGGCTAAGCCTATACAGCATTTTGAACTGAACTGGCAATTCCCAAATGTATTTTGTGAAAGTTGGGAAAAATTGGAACTGTAACAGTTCCAAATGTAATTTCCAAACATATTTAAATTAACTACTACTGTCAAAAGAAATAGTGATGATAGGAGGGGAAGATATTTATCTCCTCACACAGTATTAACATACCACTTTGATGCATCTTTTGCACAAATATATGTTTATTATATTTTGGGAAAGTCTAGCCAAATAAAATACATAGTGAACAGCAAGCTGTAATAAAAAAGTTGCAGGAACCAGATGGGAACCAGATCTTCTGCATTAGCATATTGTTCAAACACTAATAGATGGAGAAATCTGGGGAGATATAAGTAAAAGAAAGCATTTTTCAGGCAGTAGTAATTGTGAGTATGAAGAGAGAAGTAGTAAAAAAGTTGTCACATAAAAACCCAATAACTTGGTGCAATATGATTATGTCTTTTAGTAGACCCATTCCATACAGATCCTCCTTTCATAAGTTAGTTTTTGATCTACTATGCACCAAAACCAAATCAATTGTGACAAGTGCTCAGGCATTCTTTGCCCAGACATAATCCTACATCTCTGGACATTATTCAGGTAGGTCATTAAATTAGTTATTACATAGGGTAGGGATTGAGAAAGCTAACAAACAAAATAAAGCCACAATCACTAATGTAGATCCCTATGAATTTGCCTACACAAGTATGTAATATTAGAGCAGCTGCACCAGTTAAGAAAGTGATTAAAATAATCTTCTACTGTGTATACCATTTATTTGAAGATAATTCCAACCTTGGAGTAGCATGTCTCTGCAAAACGGATGCACTTATAGCAATATCCCAGACAAATATTGTGATAGAACTCCAAAAGTCCCTTCCATGCATCACTTGAGCCACACAGCTGTAATTTTCATGTATTAGGAGTTCCACACTCAGTCCAGTATTCCCTTCTTTTCAAAATTAGTCCTGGTTGTACCATTTAATCTGCACCATTTTCTAAGCCAATTACTTGGAGCAGTGTGACCGCTGGTACCACACCAGCCCCAAGTCCTGCTTTGCCACAGCTGCAAAAGGGGCACTGAAATGGCACCATACCAGCTCTGATTGGCCCTGATCCAGCAAAGCACTTAAACACCTGTTCAACTCAAAGTATATGAGTAATCCCGTAGAAGACAGAAGGATAAATTCTCTGAGCTAGTACCTGCTTAGATTCATAGACTGCGAAAACAGAAGGGAACATCTAAACATCTTGTCTGACCTCCTGTAACTCCATGGGAGTTCTTCAAATTCAGTTTTGCTCAGTCGTTCCTTTCTCTCAGAAGAAAACAGCCAGCTCTAATATCTAAATTTTCAGTGATGGAAAAATTACCACTGTTTTGCATAAATTGTTCCAATGATTAAAAATCCCGACCAGGATAAAATTATACATTTTTTCAATCAAGACTTTATGAGGTTCCTTTTGATTCACTAAATATTGTTGGTTTTAATTACCTGGCACATAATGAAGAGGCATGTATTATCACATCTCTCTTTTTGATTTGCAGTCAAAAAAATCAGCCCTTAAATTTTTGTTTGACAAATTGACAGGCAGTGCTTTCCAGGTTTCTCAACAGACAGAAGATTATTTGGCCTGTAGTCAGACTCCTGTCTCTTCTCAGATTCCTCTGTTATTGTTCTACATCTCTGCAAGTAGGATTTCAGGAGTAACACATGGTATTTCAAGAGACATCACTACTCACCATAGAAGCAAAAGAGATTCCTACTTATAGTCCTTTTTTTTCTCACCGGGTTAAGGTAGGATCTTTTGGCTTCATTGTACCACTGAAATTTTGTACAGAACCATTCTTCACTGCCAGTCCTTTCAGTGTAATTGTTTTCTGTGGTAAGTTCAATCTTCTTTAAGTGCCTCCGCCCTCCCCCCACTTCGTATTTCCTCAGTATATGGCCTTACATTCATTGAAATGCAAAGTTTGATTGTGCCCAACTTAATTGCAAACGAAGTACCCCGTAATAGTTTTCATTATTCCTTCATCTCTTATTTATATGCTCTATTCACAGCCTCAATGTTTTCTACAACTTATTGTGACTCTTTTCTTCCATGTCATGAATTAAGATATCAAATACAGTAACATTAACAGCACACTAGAAGTGTTTGTAGTCAGTGGATGATCCAGCATTTTCAACTACATTTTGAAACCAGCATCATGTTTAACCAATTTAATAAGTACCGTATATTGATTTTGTAATAGTCACACTTTGTTGGGTGAAATCAAATCAAAAAAACTGCACATAAAAAATATAATTTCTCCCTATATATGTATAACATCCTAAGGTTTTCATCAAAAGGTATCAAGTTATTCTGATGAGATCTAGCTTTCATTAACCCTTATTGATTGGCTTGAATTATGTCACTCTCCTTGCATAATGTTGCAATCTCAATATCACTATTATTTGACTGTAATTTCTACATTAAATCATCCACATGGATTTCCAAAGTAAAACAAAATACTTTTTAAGAAGATATTTAAACAGTTTTTGGTAGAAATTCGAAGAGCAAAGGAAGGGGGTCCAGTGTTGTGAAGAGAAGGCCCATAAGCTAAAGATCTATTAGCTTACCCAGAGGTACACAAAAAAGTAAAAGGAAAAAATCTGTAAGGAGAAAACAAAACAAAAAGGCACTGTATGTAAGGCAGAAAATAAAGGATTATAAAGACTGTTTTAATAAAGAATTAAAAAGTGAGAAAAGAGGAAAAAAAGTCAATTATCAGAGACAGTTGAAAAGAAAGCAAACAGTACAAAGCAGAGAGGAATTGCTAGGGATGACAGTTATATTCCAGGTACTCCTAAGCTAAGTAAAAGTTTCCATATTGAGGCACGAAAGCAGCACTTAAGAGCTAAGCACTGGCCTTGTGTAAGCACTGTTTCTGTGTAACTATATAGTAAGGATAGTTAATCACGGGTTTACACAGGAAGAGAAGAAGCCTTAGCACATACAGAGTCTGATCTTACAAAATCTGTCCATGTACATAAATCATTTCATCTGGCATTTCAGCAGCCTTTCATCCACCCTACCAGAGACAAATAGGAGGCAGTGCTACAACTGACCGGTGCCATTGCCCAACACAGAAAAATACTAGAAGCCGGCATGGTGAGGACATATTCAGCTAAACCTAATTTCTCTTTCCCCACAGAAGAGTACTTAAAAAAGAAGTAAAAAAGAAGTTAAAAAAAAAAAAAAAAAAAAAAAAAAAAAGAGAGAGAGAGAGAGAAAAAGGTAGTCTTTGGAGAAGGACAGTTTTAACAAGATCTTTTCTGTTTGCTCCATCCCCCTGTGAGGGTTCAGAGCACTGGAATTTCTGCAGGCCTCTGTTTGAAAATAAGGGGCTAATGAAAAGGTACATGCATAGCTTGTACCCTAAACTAGTCCTCCTAGAATATCCTGGGATTTGCCAAAGCACTAAATGACGTTGACACGGAACACTTTAAGGGAAAAGTCACCTTTTATTCTTTGCTTTTCAGTATTTAGAAATGTAGCTTCAGTTTCCTTTGTGGTTTTTGTATAAAGGAAAATCATTTTGAATAGAGATGGGTCCATTTCTTTAGGTTTGATCTCAATGGATACTGAAGCTGGACCGCTGCGACTTCCAATTCTTGCAATTTCTGGGGAAAGAGAGGGCAGACAGGTTTAGATGAAGAGGACAGAGGAATAGTGAAAAAGAAATATTTAACATGGAGAAGAATCTCAATTGCTGAGAGGAACAGATTTAATGTAAGGCCTAACTACTTCTCTGGGAACTATGTACAATTAGAACTTTTGCTAACATGCCACACTGACTAATTTATTTTAAAGTCCATGGTGCAGTGAAGTTTCCTCATGGCCATTTTAATCCATGAATCTGTTGTGTGTTCCATGAAGTTTAGATGTCCTGATGCAGATGGGACTTTGCAGACATAGGGTTCAAGGGAATGGTGCTGCTTAGTGGAGAGCTGAGTCCTCGGAGGTCACAGGTAAGACTCATTTTGCTTATATCAGCTCTGCCTTTAGATGATTTTTTAGTCACAATAGTTTTTCTAATACATGGTAGAAGCACAAAAAGCCACTGCTGTTCAGGGAAGTTCTGCATGTGCTCAGACAGCTTTTCTTTCTCTGCTTTGGATCTCTTCCTTCCCCAGTGGTAAAGCATAGTGGGAAATCCTATGATGATAGAAGCAGTCGATACCTTTGTAAGAACAGAGAGCTGTCCTTAGCACATGTATGCCTTTAGTTCAATAAACAACCTAGGTTTGCGCCTAATTTTCCACTGAATGATCTAATACCAGCAGAGAACATTTGCAGTGTGGGACAATGCTAGTCTTTTAGCTAGACATTTCCTTGACTACAGTGAGTTTTTTTTACTCCTTCTAGTGTGGAAGGCAGGGGGATTCTATAATCTGTGATTTAAATTAAGTGATAGCTCTTTTAATATAAATAATTTTCTACCAGGCTCAACTATTTGGTATCTAAATAAAGAAAATAATCTACCCCACATTAAAGAGAAGACAGAAAAGGGAAGGGGAAGGGAATAACTAAAACAAGACTTTGGGAAACAGATTTCTGGCATTATTATATCAGTAAAACCATTTTGGGCACCACAGGTGGCAGGAATAGGTTGATTTTTTTTTCCCCAGATACCCTCAGTTTAGTAGCTAACTTGCTGAGAAATTGCAACTCAAATTCTGATTTTGTCAGAATGCTCTGAAGTTATGCTCACAATTCTTTAAAATTGAGTTTATTTCTGGCTTGGTCTGTGCAGTTGTACAAGTTTGGGAGAGAGCTGTTCTTTTGTATTTAACGCTGAAATTCATTCTAAATAAATTGTATCATTATTACCAATTGACTGTGGTGAAGGAAAGAAACATTTTAAGAAAATATGTTTCAATGACAGAAGCAAAATAAACACTGGTACATATAACTGGTAACTCATTAAATAAGAAGTCCGTGCTTTTATCTGGCTCTTCAAACACATTTTAGGCACTTCAACAAGATTAGAAAAACACTCTCATGCCCAAAAACCCCTCCTTTAATCACTTCTCTTCTAAGAAGATACCTTCATGAAAAGAAGAGAATTAACCTCTTTGCTGCCACTACTCCTTTTACTGAAAAAAAAAAATAAAAAAAGCACATTTGTAACATTTCTAATCCATTTGGTTCTGTCAGAAGGAAACAGCTATTTTTCAGAGACATTAATCATATGGGAAGATATTTTCAAGCACGTATCTTGCTGGGAAATTATTAGTATGCACTAGACCGTCATTAGTCTACTCTAATGGAACAGCAAGAGCCCCAGATTTCCCAAGTGCCAGAGACAAGACTAGTCGATCATGTTCTTTATGGTCCAAGGATAGTTTTTTAGTATTTTTATTTGCTGTAATGCATTACAGAGATACAGAAAAAAAACTCCTCCACTCAAAAACTTCTGGTTGTAACAATTTAGAAGCTAAATGAAAACCAACAAGGAGAGAAGGGGTGAATAAAAGGGTCATCAACCAATGCCTGCATCCCACTGAAACAGGTACAAAACAGCTGCTGCAGTTCAAGATAATGAAATAATATAATGAAATCATGTGCTAAAAAAAAAAAAAAAGAAGAAGCAAAACTATATATATATATATGTATATACACAAACATATTGTGTGATTGAACACAACTCCTAAGACAGAATTTTCTCCATGAATCCTTTTGTAAATCATCCTAGAATATTACAAAGTAATGAGATCATACAGCTTTTGGGTGGTTTTGGTGTGACTCTCTTCAGGACCAGTGGAAAGCCTTAAAGTCAAACAGAGGGAAAAACCTTTCATAGTCTAGATCCTGCTGCCTCATTCCCCAGCCTTAAACCTGGCCAAGACCAACCTCCTGCAGAAGAAAAATTCAGCTGTTGTACCCTCTTTACATTCCTTAGAGGAAAAAGGGGTGGTACTGAGAGGAAAGACGACTTTCTATTTCAGCATAGAGAATCTTGTTACTACCTCTATTGCATCCACCAGGTGGTCTTAATGTGTTCTTAGAAGATAAAGTACCTGTGTCTTTCACATCTTATTTCTTGAGGTCTTGTTTCCAGAAACTGGTATAGGTAAAATAAATAGTGACCTCAGGACTATATCACATCTTTTCTGAACAGCAAAAGCTATTTCAAATTTTTCTCATCTTTTCCAAACTACTCTTGCTTTTATTGCTCCCAAAATGCAGTGAAGTGAAACTCTGTTTTAGTCTGTTCAGCCCTATCACCACTGCCTTCACATCCCAGCAGGTACCCTGCTCATTTTTGGGTTTCTCCAGACAGTAGGTAAACTTCTGGATATCTGTCTGACTTAACAAAGGTGTTCTTTTGATGTTTGCCTTTAGGAACCTTAAACTTTGGGTCCTTCTATTATTTTGTCCAACAAGTCAAGGCATTGCTGTCAAGGGAGATGTTATTGTGGAAATGACAGAATATGTTCAAGGACAGTGAATAAGTTCCCTTTCAATAAAAGCACACATTATGTCCAAGAACAGTCAAAAGGGTTAAAATACAATCTTTCCAGATAAGTTTCTAGCCATGTGAGGCTCAAAAAGTCAAAAGATTTGAAAGCTATTAGTACTTCTGTAGATCATCCTCTTCCAGACACTCTTTTTTTCTCTCTTTTTTTTTTTTTCTCCTTTAACTGACAGGTTGCAGTTAAAAATTAAAGTAAAAAGAGACCCTCTCTTTCCTACATACTTTTAATGGAACTGAAGCCAAAATAAGTCAGACTAAATTATGGGAGTAAATGACCTCCCGGGAAGTATAATACCAAATTCTGAAGAACTGTAAAGAGTTTCCTTTGATCTTTTTAGCTTCGCAGCCTGAAATTCAAAATCTGTATTTAATTTTAGATTGCATATGCCAGCTTTTAAGTTTCCTTTCTAACATGATATATCATTTTAAATGATAGGACACCTTTAACTTGTATTTCTTGAAAATGCTGACTATCCTTTCTTTATTCTTTTACACTATAAAAACAGATATAAATATTACTAATTGCAAAAATAATTTGAGGTTGGGTGCTATAATGGATAAACCATTGACCTTCACTTAAGAGACTGTGCCTCCAAGCTCAACCTGAATTTCTAAGTGAAATGACTTTGATCTGAGACACAAGTAACTTCAGTTCAATGCCCTACAGGATATAGATCTAGAAGAAAGGACAAGCTGAGCACTTAACTATATATTCCTGTTACAATTTAGGAGCTAGACAAAGGATGCTATTTTTCAAATGTGGTAGAAAAGGCCTATTTCTTTCTATGGCCACACAGTCACATTGCATTAAGTGTATTCCTAAACCAGAAATCTCAGAAGGCAAAACAAGCTGTATTAGCTCTTGGCTGGAGAATTTTCTGACCTCTGCACTTGAGCACAGACTTTAGATATAGGCGGCTGGAATAATCTCCCTCTTGAGTCCAGAAGAGAGCCACAAAAGTCTTTATGCCTTATGCATTATGAAAGAAGCCACCTTTTTGAGGAAAAGTAAGTTGTATCAGGTTGGCTGCAAACACAACATGAAAGAACAGCTGCTAACCATTGGACTTACACCAGCAAAGCTCTAGGAAATGTGCTTACACACAGTGCTTTGTTATGTGTCTGTCTCATGATCAGCCAAACAGATATAAATACAGTCCAGAATTTTGAAATATAATAGCACTCTGAATTGAATCCTGAGGGAATAATTTTAAATGCATAATTTATCTACCAAATATAGTTTCTCCTACTAACAAAATATCCATAAACTACTCACAGTTGCCTCACGTATTATTTTTAAGTGAAGTGGCTGATAAAAGTTCTGTCTGAATATTGGGAGCTATCTGAGCAATATAAAGATAGTTCTATCTGACTGGCTAATTTAAATGGTTTTGTTTCACTTTCCTGATTATGAAAACCAAAACACCTGTGCCCCAAAGCATTTCCTATATGGAAATACCTGTCATGAGTATACAAACACAATAAAAAGCTCTGCATTTTTCTGCTTTTTTGAAAGGGTGGTGTCTTTTTGACTGTGTAAAAGAAATGGTCTTGAAGCAAGAGGCTGAACTTTCTGGGGTCAATCACTGCAGAATTTAATCCAACCCTTGCTTCTTATCACAGCCCACCCCAGAGAGCAGTTCCTGTTACCTTCCTTCTTCCTGGTGAATTGCTGACAAATCATCTGGCTGGTCTATGAAAAATAGAAGAGATCAAATATATACAAAATAATTTTGAAATTGTATAATGTCAGAGAAAAATAGAAATGGCAACATTGGAAGAGAACAATGGACTTAGTCAATGTAAAATTGGGTTGTGCATAAGCCCTTTCACTCACTGACAAGGTAAAACAGATTGACATGCTTTGAGGCTGTGGTTGCTGATAAGAAATGCCATTTTTAAACCTTTTACTCCCAGCCAAAGTGAAGCAATTAAAATATTTAGAAGTAGCCTTCTTCTCCCCATCCAACATGAGGCTCATCTGGGCTTTCTTAGCAGTAGTCCTACCTGCCACAGTTCTGGAGAGACAGAGAGACAGACCAGAGCCAACACAATCCTGGCAAACCTCAAGCTGGATGAGTACAGCTAAAAGTGTGTTATCCTCTGTGCTATTGCTGGCTGCCCAACAGGTTCAGAAAGGAATATTGTTGCTTTTGGTTTATCTGTTTTCATAGATTTGATAGTGTTTTTGTTAATTTGTTCTTGCTACAATACCTTACTTTTCTCAAAATTATAACAATAGAAACAAGGTTTATGGAAGAATTAAGTAAGGAAGACATCTGAAAAAAATGTTTCCAATTCAAAACTAAGTCTTCTCAAAAGGCCAGGCTTGTCTAGTGCCAATAATCACTTGAATCATTCTAAACTATCAACAAAGTTCTAAACTTTCTCAAAGTTTGGGATGTTCAGGTCTCAGTTTTACCTTACCTTGCCTCTGAAATGAATACCAAAATGTGTTCATTTAAGATTATTTATTTCTGCTGTTTCAATATTAGTCATTGTTGACATAAAACTTAATATTTACTCCAGCAGAAACCAATTTAGGTTTGTTAATATTTTATCCAACTGTAAATGTTCTTCCTAAAAAGCAAACAAACAAAAAAACATCTGATTTTTAGGGGAGAAATGCAAAAAAAGAAGCCCCAGGACCAAGATTGGTTAATTATTTAAGTTATACATTTTTGTCTATTAATCCTGTATATGAAAGTTTCATCCCCATGTAAAATTGGGTGCCAAGTAATTTTAATTGCAAAAGCACATTTGTCCAAGTTTCATGCACATAACTATTTTCATGAGCTTGATGGGTATTTTTATGACCAGACAACAGAAGGTAACTGAGCTGGAGATCAGAAAAGTTTGCCAGTGGAAGTGCTGGTGGTCATTTACAACTTGAGAAGCCAAAGCATTCCAGAACACACTGAAGTTTTTAAGTGAAAGTAGAGGAGATGATAGATAGAGAAAATCACATTTACATTATCTGAACAAGCCCACTGCTGAGAGATAAGTAAATAGATATTACATATATATAAATATGTATATAAATACTAGCAAATCAATATATTTGACAGTATCACATATCAGTTCCCTACTGTATATACAATTGTCATATACCTGGTACTCAGCTGGGGCCTCACACTGGGACTGCACCCTTTTCTCCCAGAGTCATCAAGCTAGAAGACTGACAGAGAGATCATGATTTTTCATATTTTGTATCTTCACTCTTAAATAAATAGCCATTGTGCTTTTAACAACAACAGGAAAACAAGAGCATTAATGTTCTGCCCTATAGGTGAATTAATTTGTTATCTAAAATAACTTGCTTCATTATTTTTACACATAATTATTTTTTGAGCTGTAAAAGATTTTTGACAAATCGGTAGGTGACAATTCTACAGAGCTACACAATCTTAGGATCTTCATGGCAACCAAGGACCATTATTTTCACTCTCAACTATTTCTTGTACATTCCTTCAGTATCTTAAATTAAAGATTGGTAAATTCCTTCATCAAGAAGCATCTAGAACTTTACACGTGTATGAGCTCAGTGTCAGTCTATGACATTTTCATCATTCTATTTGTTTCTGACCTTGTTCTTGGCTACATGTATGTAAATGAGGAGAAAGTTTTCAAGTTGTCTTGATTCTCCTCAGAGTGTGACGGCATGTGTTTGTACACATGTTGGTGTGATGAGGCTCCTGCCCTGGCTGAGAGAGCTTTTAGGTGCTGAGGTAATGCAAATAATAAAAAATCAGCCTTGGTTTATGTCCTTATATATGTGAGTGTCTAATTAGTATTCAAGAGGCATTACTCACAGCTGGATGCAGGAATATATATTGTATGCCAAATTTGTGATTCATACTGATTAATACAATATAAGTAATAGGCTAATTTATTTGCCTTTAATTTAAAAGAAAAAGAGCTGTGATCATACTTCTTCAAGATTACATCAGGCCATTGTCCCAGAAAAAGCCCACCCAGGTGTTAATTGAAATGAGTTAAAGTTCGGGTTTGATAAGTTGGAGGACCATTTTTGCCTTGTATAGCTAATGTATCTCCCATTACCATTGAACGGTGTTATATGTGCATATCAAGGGAAGAATATGAGTGGTTAATAAGGACCCACGTTTTCCAGAGTGCTGAACTCTTAAGTTAGGAAGACCAGTGAGAGCTGCCTAGTTTGGCCCAACTGTACCTTAAATGGACATCTGTTTTGAAGCAGATCTTTAAATAAACCCAATGGATTTGGTGATCATTTCCAAGCCAGTCCAGTGTTAACTTTTGACATAGCAATGTAGCTAAGTACGCTCAAGAGTAAGAAAGGGTATTTATTTCAATGCTGGCAAATAGTTGTGGCTGGTCTGTCTGCAGCTCCAAATTAGGCCATTTTAGCACTCAAAAGCACTGTGGATTTTTTCCCCCTTACTGGTTAATGATCTTAACTAGTCATTTGTTCCTAAGAAAAGAAGAAAAAGGATGTGTCTTAGGCTCATAGTAACTTCAATTAGTTGTTAGCAAAAGATTTTATCCTGGTAGCAAAACCAGGAAAAAAAAATCTTTTAAATTAATTTGAAGATGCCTACATTTAGAGAATGGCATTGCTTTAACAGGGCTATGCAAATGAGTCCAATTTAGCATCTTGTATTCAGCTGGAAACCATTGCTAAATGATCGGGATAGCCAGTCACAGATATTAAAATGAATTATATCTAATCTGAATTTTAGTCACGCTACATTAACTAATAGAAAGTTATTAACATTTCAAGAGAAAAAAAGCTTTTGCCTGCAAAATTAACAGTGGCTGAGATGTGACCTGTGAGCCATGCAGCCTGATCACTGTAATGACAGTGTAATGGCATATTTACATTAAAATCTCTGCAGCTAATATGTGATTCAGAATTGGACGTTAAGTCGAGGATTATTTAGTCTGGCCTGTTGGCCTTTCTCTAAGTAGTTTTTTTTTTACTTCAATACAAATCTGAAACTTTTCATTTCATGACTATTTATGTGACTAGTTTCTATGGCTATGTCTCTCCATCTTTACATCAGCTGCTTCATGTGGCCAGCTTACTCTTTCATTTTTCCCTTCCTTTTTCCAATATATTTATCGTTTGCTGCGGGCATGAACAACTTCAAGAAATCCACATTAGTTGTAAGCCAGTCAGGAAAAGGAAAATGTTTTTCTACTTCATTTTTACTGCTAATTTGCTTCAAAATGCAGTATGTTTTCATGTTTTAATTCCTATACTTTTTAAATGTACGACACACTGGAAAAAAATTGATAATTCAAAGCCATCTTTATCTGGATAGAAGAAAACGTGTAATTATAAAGCTATTCTTATCCTTAGCAGGCATTGACAACCTGCTGCAATTTCTCCTGCTACCAGTTAATTTCTACCAAAGCAAAGGCTTGAAATGTATGTGGCAATATCTATATCATATGTGAAATATGTGGAACACTTCCATATACGAAATTGTTCAGTTCATTATTTAAAAGACACAGCAACATCTCAAAAATTGAGAAAATTCACTGAAATTAAGAAGCTGACTGGATAAAAATATAGCTTTCATTTTATAATTACTGTATTATTCATAGAAGTCTAGTTTAAAAATGGCCTTGAGTGGGCTTGTATTGGATATTTGTACAAAACCAGGACATTTTCAAAGATTGGATTCCAGATGGACCTTCAACACTGAGAAAAAAAAAGTGGATGCATTTTATTAATGTAACTCATTTTTGTAAATTCAACGTTTGATTTAATTTTTGCATTAAATATGTGTTTCCTTGCCATTTTCTATGAATCTACATATAGAAATTAATTTACTATGGAAAATACTTTCTTTTTTTAATAGAATTTTAAAAGAAAATTACTGAAAGCATATGCCTTATATATTCAAGACCTGTGTATGCATTTGCATACAACAACAGGTCAGTATAGAAGTGCACATGTTTTATCCAAAATAAGGAATAGAGATTTCCAATAATTAGGTCTTCAACACAATTGGTATTTCTATAAATTTTGCACTTGATGTTCTTTAAACTTTAAAAGAACAAGCAGAGCCTCATGTGACTCAGTTTTGTCACTGGTTTGTTTTCTCTTTACAAAAGGTGTGTGTTATGCTTCTTCTTCAACCTAGACATGTGTCAATCATATAACAGCCATGATATAAATGCCATCTCACCTCCATTCCCCAATTAGAAAAAGAGAATTAATATAGACACAGTTTGACTGACAAGAATCTATGCAGATAGAGCTCACTAAACAGATCTGTGATAAACACAGGTGCTTCGTTTACTCCAAATGTACAGCTTCATCATATTTCTGAAATCTTTACTGTAATGTATTCATACAATAAATGCTGATTGAAAAAATAACTAGAAATTTGATCTAACACAGCAGTAATCTTAACTTCATTTGATATTTTTAAATTATCTCCTCATATCTGAGTTTTCTGTTCCAAATGCACAGATAATACTGACCTCAGAGCCAAAGAGGCCCTCCTTTGTGGTGCCAAGTGTCCCACAAGTGCTGTAGACCCCATGGCTGGGAGATTCTGATGGCAGTGGGACCAAAGCTGTTTCCTCAATATTATGGGGTAGCCATTGAGACCCTTCAAAGGCATCTGTAATTTTCCTCTTCTCATACTTTAGATGTAGCAAAGTACATGAGAAAGCTCTACCTATCTGCATGAGTTTCTGTTCCCTTTTTTAAGCAGATCCCAATGCTGAAACTTAGACAAGCTCTCTAAAAATAATACTAGGGAATTAATCTTTGCTATAGCTACAGGATTCAGTTGTCCCTTTTGCCCAAAACCCACCATGAAAGCCAACAGCCCCATGTCCCTCAAACCACTAAGAACCTGAAATTCTGGCTTGCTATTTGGCTTTAGAAATTGTATTCTCTAGTTTAGTTTGAGTTCATTTTGGTTTGTAGATTTCCTGTAACAATTGCTGTAACTAATATTACAAATCTGAACATTTGCTGTGCAGGAGCCTTGTAAGACCACTTTTTTTACACCACCAGTGCAGCACACTTTTATTTCTACAGCAGTACTACTGTTATATTTAATTTTAAGAGGCAGTTTAATTATCTGGGAACAGAGTGCAAGTAAAAGTGAAACTTCAAAATCTTTCATCTTCAGTATGGCTCTGTCTGTGGAGAGTAGGAGAGGCTAAGGAATGAGCTGGAAACTCTTGATGCCGTATCTGACGTGATGTCATACACACTGAAGAATCATTCTGAGAAGGCAAGCAAAAGCCCTAAGCCTATGGAGCAAATGATCAGCTCACCTTCCAAACCTTGGCAAAATTTAATCCTCATTCTGGAGCCTACAATATTGGCAATACCCCTAAATGAAGGTAAACAGCTCAAAACTTTAGATTGCCACTAGCAGCAAAAACTAAGCAATAAGCAGATGACCCTGTGTGACCATGAACTGGCCTATGTTGTTATGAATGCTGAGCTGTCTTGTGCTTTTTTTTTTTGCTTTTGACCAGCTCTTCATCTGTTTTGATCACTACTTAAAAGTGTCGTTTCCTTCAAACACTCCCTTCCTATGCATTTTACAGATTCTACATTAGTTCTTGGCTGGCTTGCTGGCTCTTGTCACACCAGTCATATATAATTAAGTGGTAAATAATGTATCCAGATGCTTTTCTTAGCCTACACAAATCCTACAATTTGGTCTTCTCTTGGTTGCTCTCTAATTCTAGTTTTAGTGCTGGCAGTCAAGGGTCAGGCAAGGATATCATAGATTTCTTGAGACACATAAGAGGGAGACTTTTCTCCTAAATCATGCAGCTCAGCAGATGCAAGTATCATAAACATACAGAAAAATAATTACCAATTTAAATAATAAAAAATGCCTTATGACCACTGTGGTCTAGCCTTATGGAAAAGAGAGGGAAACAGTGATTAAAAAACTTGTAACTAAGAGTCAGCAAGCTACTCACTTAACAAATAGCATTCTAATTCCTTCTTTGCTTTCTGTGCTCTCACTGTAGCCATATAAGGCACAGCTTCTGCCCCCAAGATATTATAATTTCTGTAGGAAACAGGAGAACTCAAGTGAGTAAAGAGAAAGCTGAAAATATTTGGAGAAAACATGCCATGTTTCCAAAGAGGAAAGCCTTACCCTGAAACATGAGTTCAGAAATACCCAACCCAAACCATTGCTTATAAAAACAAAGAACATCCATGGTTTGCTCTCTGCAATGATCACTCTCTAAAATCATTACGTCAATGTTCATTACCTCTAAAACCTCTTTTTTCAAGCCAAATTTGAACAACATTCTCTGATTCACCATCTGGGTCATGCATCGTTTCCCCTCTGCCTATACAAAGCATCTGTAAGCCATAGCTATATCAAGGTCTTGGTTATTCAATAAACACAGCCAGTCCTTTTAATTAGTTTATCTTTCTGAACAGGCACATGGAAGTGACCAAAATTCACTTAGGACATGTTGTGTTCTTGAATGTTAAAATCAGCAGGATTGCTGCTACTGATATGATAACGTAGAGATTCCAGTGGTCTGTTGGCATAATCATCATACACCTGACTTAAAATACCTGTGACTTGGAAGCACAAAATAAAAAATTAGATTAGAATTCTTCCCCTAATTCTGGAATAAAATAAAAAATTAGATTAGAATTCTTCCCCTAATTCTGGAATAAATTTCTCTAAGTCCTACACAGTACAATTAAGATAAGCATCTACAAGTTGAATTGATCAACTATTTATCTCATGCCACACTTATTTTTTCTAGTATTAAATTTAGGCCATTCCTAGTGTTACTGGACATACAATGTAGGCAAATGCAAACTTTTGAGCTTAAAATTTCTTTTAAAATACAGTTTGACTTTGACCTTTACAAGGACACTTCATGTAAAACTAACTCGCTTACAAACATTTCAGTTCTAAAATGTTAATGCACGACAAGGTTAATTGCTCTTATTAATCCATTAAACAAGAACTGCATGCCCTTTCTTATATTAACCATTATTTACTTATTTCATTCTTATGTCCAAAGTCCAAAAGCTTTTATCTTGGTTACAAAAACTAACATTGAGTTAGCTAGATCTTACAAAACTTCAACTGGGTTCTATCTGTGTGCCTTCATTACAACTAAAGGTCTTGGCATAAAAAAACCCCAAAACGTCAATGTGGCAAACAGGGTGGTCAGCAATTTTTTGAGATCACTTGCTGGAGCAGTGCAAGTCCAAGAAGTTAACATGTCTCTTTTTTTTTGTTAAAAAAATATTTCTTTTTTTTTCCCTTGCCTGTGATTTGAGAAGAAGAGAGGAGATTTTTATGTGCATATGTAGCAATGGTAAGCAGCTGTAAAAACCTCCCACCCTAAAGATTGATGAATATGTTTCATTAACACCAGCACATCTGAAAGACATTTGACACGTTGGAAGACCAGCTATGGTCTTTAAAATGCCCCAGATGAAATGCCTCATAATATGACTATTAATGGCCATCTTAGCAGACTCTGGTGCCTTCTGTATTTAAAAAGTTATAAAACCTTAAGTTGTGATTATACCTGACCACAGTTTAAATGTTTATTTTGCTAGGAAATCTGGAAATATACTTGCACATGGAGTTGTGAGATCAGCACCAGCATGATTTAAAAAGCCTTTCTGAAATCCACCATTTATATTGTTTTTCTGTTTGTGACATTAGACTCACCACATCCTTTGAATATCAAACAATAGAAAACCACAAAGCAAATATTTTGTGGCCATCCCATGGCCACATTCATTGAATGGCAGTTAAGAATGAACACATCTATGAGGTTCAACATCTAGTTTTGGATGTGATGTGAGGAAATTGGGAATCTGAACCAAGTGGGCATATGTTTTCTACATTTTCTGAGTGCTTCTAAATCTGAGGCAGCTCTGGATAGAGGCCATGTACCAAGTGCTTGTAAAGGAAGAGCTCTCCTCCATGTATCAGTGGCATGTATCAGTGGTCCAGGTGGAGGGCCCTACGGGATGCTTGTCTCACACCCCTGGAGAAAAGACTGGCCTCCACTAATACATGTGGTAGCACTGAGGACAGCCAGGCAGACTCAGGTAAGCTCAAAGGCTTTTGTCCATTCAGAATGAAAAGTACATTGTACTTGACAATAAACCTGCCATTTGAAACCTCGGGGGTTTTAATCTTATAAATAATAGAGTTCAGAGAAGAAGGGTTTGCAAGTCTGCATTGCGCTGCCCAGAATTCAGATTTATGGAATGCACTCATAGGGATGTGGTGCTGAAATGCATTCAAGTGTTAGGGCGTTTGAGATTCAAAGCCAATATTGCCCCAAAATATGCAATGCAACACTAATATTTCTCTCTGTTATGCTGTTTTCCCCAGCTGCTGTGAGAACATCCATCACTCAATGGCAGGTCAGAGCTATCCAGTCCACTGCAAGCACTAGTACAGCTTTTTGCTTTCTCTTGAAGATGCTGTTAACTAGCATGATGTCCACACTACGGGAAACTATGTAAAATGACCCAAAGAAGGTGCACATTACTAATCAGACACAAGGAGTTTTTACTCATTAGGGCTGATAGCAATTTGTTCATTGTATATACCAGCCTACGTATCTTGAGAAAATTAGAAAAGCAGGATTACTAACTCTCATGTATTGAACAAGCATTTGAAAAGATTGGTTTATAAAATATACAGAAAGAGCTATGGTTTAGAAATGCAATAACAAAGGGTGTGAAACTTCAATTATTCTTCTTTGATCATCAAGAGGAATGTTGCAGCAGACCTACTGTAATATGAATTAGTCCCTCAATTGCTTTCAGGCGTCAAAATAATTCCTACTGTTTTAGGACATGAAAAATTATTTTGAAAAATTCAGCAGTATAAAAAAGGGATCTGTTAAACACATTAAAGGCTGTGTTTTTCTGCAGGTGCATTCGGAAAAATAGGGAGCATTTCTGCAACTCCCTATTGCACTTTAAAAGTGCAGAATCCTAAAATGGCAAGCATGAAGCCGACAGGCCATGCAATTTCACTGTGGGGAGGTTATCACATACAGCTTTGCTGCCTTATTCATTGCTTGCAGCTCTTCCAATCAGATAACCTTAACAAACATGGTGCTATCAATTGCCAGATGTGGTACATGCTATGCAGCATCTAGTTTTTGACAGACTAAAATGGAACAGACAATTCTTCTCTTTATGTAATCAACCATCAGTCATACTATGAGATTCACAAGGAGTATCTGGAAGTGCTGTCAAGTGCCAATTAGTGATGTTGCTAACCCAAAAGGTAAAGAAGATTGTAGAAGAAGCAGGCCAGTATAATTCTCCACTCCAGTGTCCTTAAAGTGGGCTATCGTTTATTAATGTACTCCTACAGATGAAAGAGAAATGGGAGGTCAGTGGTTCCTGTCTTCAACAATCTTCTGCAATCTTCTCATAATGAATTGTAAATAGTATCACTATCAACCTCCTCTTCCTGCGCTGGAAACCAGCACAAATAGCTCCGCAAAGCCAAACACTGATAATACTGTTCCCCAGGACACAAAGCTGAAGGCCACCCTCTGTCCTCTGCCTGTCATGCTGTGTGTGGGTTGGCATGGCTGGAGCTCACTCTTTCAGCCTTGCCACATCCCCCCACTCCCCCATGGTTTTGGGGTACATTCACACCACGGATATGCAGGGCTGAAATCCTGAGCTGTTTATCATTTGAAGACAATCTGAAGATTGATGAACAATCAATGGAAACATCTTCCTCCCTCTCAGAGCAATTCTCAGCACAATCTGGCAAAATGTCATTATCGCCTAATATGGTTTTATCATAAGGTGCTCCTGCTTTCAGAACAGCAAATGATTTTTACAAGGTCAAAAGCAGAATATCATGCCTGGGTGTTGGCCATCTTGAACTGCATAATGAAGACACGTTCTTCAAAAGGCAGCGCTGCTCTGGTGCACAGAGAATACCTGACACGCTTGGATTTGAAGTGACCAGCCTATGTGCATCCTTTCCATTTAAGCGTTACAGTATCCAGTAGCCAGTGTAGATACAATGCATTATTAATTAGCATATACAAATCCTATTTATATTTAAAAAAGCTTGCTTAGTGAAGGAGACATAATTCCTGTTATTACCATTCCAAATAGCAAAAAACAAATATTGTCTACAGAGCTAAGAAAAACACAAGATACAAGTAACAAGCTTGTAATGTATTTGTACTCTACACTTTTTTTTTTAATGTGGGACTACTATTTTTCATGGTAAATTATATGTGCTAACAGAATTATTCTGAGTGTACCTATGCTCCTGAATGGCAATGTTCTGACAGAGCAGTGCTGAAGAGACTTATCATATGGATGTATAATACTTATAGTACACAGCTATTGTATATGCAATAGGCTTGTGACTTCTTAAAATATATGTGCATGGAAGGGGTGAAAAATTACTTCAAAGCTGCCTGGGTAAGCATAAGTTTGTGCAGAAAACTCCACACCATGAATCCCTGAAACAGTTTGTTATCAAACCAGCAACATATATGTACAGTCATGCCCGAGATTCCAATGAATCTGTGGCATCTCTCCTCTACCACTGGTGCAAATACCACTGAAAACAGATGTTGTATAAGCATTAAAAAAAGTTGAGCAAACTGAGCTATTTTATGTATTGGATTCTAGAGGAATGCAATGAAAAACTGTTGTTAATGCATGAAAAACCAGATCAAGGTGGCAAACTATCTCCCTGTGTCATAATTTAGCAAATTAGCAGAACTATTCCCTGGAAGGTGCCGAACAATTAGAGGACAAGTCACAACAACAAAGGTGTTCCTACCCAGTGTGAACACTTTGTCAAGGTATGGAAACAATTTACAGTGTTTTCAGAACCGTAGTTCAGGTCAGTTCATTTTTATACTCTCCCATATGGTTCTGCTCCTTCTATTTCCAGAGTGAACCCTATTTACCTGGACAGGTACGGCAGAAAATATATGGTTTGCAGAGATAGTGAGAGTCATCAATAAAGAAAACTTCTCGAGATAGGTATATTGAGTATGTGTATTGGCTTGATCTGACAAGGGAAGAAAATGGCTAACAACTTGTTTTCTTCTTGAGAGGCATCTGAGAGCAGAGAACTGGTCAGGTGCTGCACTGTGCCTTCTGGAGACTCAGCAATAAAAGTACTGTTTGGGTGGAGAGAGCAAATAAAAGTGGCTTTCAGCCACACTTTTGTCTTTATGAATCTGAGCCTGGCAAAAGATGAAACATCATTTGCACCAGGTTTTCACTTCCCCCAGGTCTGTAAGTGGAAAAAATTGGTACAACTCTTCCATGCATAACTGCCAGCATGGACCGTATCGAGTGGTCATAGCTCTGCTTTCCCCTAAAATGAAAGCAGAAAGGACATATGCAACTAAGAGCTATTATTATATTATATTAATATTATATTATGTTATTATAATTGTAATTATTAAAATACTAATTATAATATTATCATTATATATTAGTATCATACCATATCATATCAGCCACACCACTCTTTCTAGGTCAGGGCTTTCCTCACCACAAATGAGGTGGTGAACCACCTTTCACAGTGGCTTTTACCCACTGAATCACAGCAAAGCAATGCTCTTGTTCCTGAGCACAGACCTCCCACCCAAAATACTATAGCTCTTACAGTCACCCTAGGGAAAATATTTCTTTCCATACTAAACTTCAGGAAGTCTAAACACAGTATAATGATCGCTCCAGGTCTGTACTAGATTAATACAGAGCATCCAAAATGCTTAGGAAATGGGATGATTTTCCCCTAGCAAATTGTTTGCTTTGCTGTCCATACTGAAGTGACACGTTAGGTTGGAGTTTCAAGCTTTTGGAAGGCAGCCATGGAAGACAGAAACCATATGATGCCAGAGTGGATTTATATTTGTTAACTTACATGAGACTGGTACAAGCCTCTAAATACTAGTCTATGATTTTTGCAAAAAACCCCCAGAACTTTGGATTGTTAGCAGAGCTTTCAATACTAGCAGCTGCAATGGATTAATCTTAGACAGGAAACTACAGTATTTAGTTAAAGAAGGAAAGGAATAATACTTCAGCACCTCTTTCAGAAAAGGTGAAGTTAAATGCAAAAGCAGAATGTCTTCTCCATGAAGCAGCACTGAAAAATACTTTTACATTCATGTGACATTGAGAAACAAATGGCAAAGAATTTTCCATTAATAATTTAATTTGGGGGCCAAAGGGCCCTCAATAACATCATAAGCCTATAACATGGAGACAAGTTTATCCCTGAGATAAGCAATCACAGTAGAGTTTCTTACAGCATGTTTGAATTTGACTCTATGGAAAGCAAAATTTAAAAAAAAACCAAACATAAATAACTGATAGGGACAGCTGCAAACCTACCTCAGACCATCATGACTTTATGCTGAACTCTAGAAGTGCAGAAAAATGAAGCTGTGGAACTGGAAAGTAGCATATTACCAGGAGGTTCTGAGCATCTCCATTTCCCATGTCTATAAAAGATGACACAGAAACAACACAGTTGTCATCTGGCAGGACCATTAGAGCATTAAAATTCAGCCCTGGTGTCTAAAACAATATATTCAAAGATGTGATTTCTGAGGAAAATTTAGGCATCCAAGTTGAAGATCCAGATTCCTGTTGTGGTACATTCTTAATAATGGAAACAAGGATTTTTAGCAGAAAGTATGTGGAGTTGAGGTGATGTTCAAATCTGCTAGGGAGTGATACAGAGAGGGTAATAATCCAAACCCATATTTTCTGTAGAACTAACCTGTGCACACAGAGCCTCCAGTTAAGCATTAAGATGTAACCCTCATTCACATTCAGCAAAACCCTCTGACTCACAGGCGCTTTGTTCCTTGAGGGTTGGACAACAGGATTACTCTTTATTTTTAAAGATGGATGGTGGTGATGCTGCTGCTCATCTTTTATAGCAGTGGTTAAAGCACTCACCCAGAAACTGGTGAGCTGACTACAGCTCAGTGACCTCCTCAGTGTGAGGGGGTTCAAATCTACAGCTCCAGCCTAGGCTCTGACAACCAAGTTAAGCCACAATTGCTGGAGATTTGGGGAATGAGGGCAGAAAAGGGAAAAGAGGGGGGCAGTCTGCTTCCTGCTGAAGCTGCATGGCTGTTCAGCAAAGAATGCAAGATTTATAGGGTCAGAAAGAAAGAGAATTGGAAAAAAAGGAGCTTAACTCTAGACTAAATATGAAGGCTTCCTCTGGGAAAAAAAAAAGTCATCCTCTTCAGTGTTTTTAGTGTTGTTAATTAATTTAGTTTTAAACAGGATTTTATAGTAGTGTTTCCAAATTTGTGAGATGGAAACACTTTTATACAATTATAAAATTTAATGAAAATTTCCATTTGCAGTAAATGCCTGATGAAAGACAGTGGTGGGATGCTGAACCACATGCCACTCTGGGTGTCCAGAGTGATATGCCCAGCATATCACCCCAAGAGCTGCACCATGTGTCTGGGGAGTCAGTGTGTGATACATGCGGGGATGTGGCTTTGGGCTGCAGTCCCCAACAAGCTCTCTGCTTTCTTTCTGCCAGCTGAAGGACACTTGGGATACAGGATGCCCTAAGACTTACTGAGTTGCATCACTAAAGAGGGTACAGTAGTAGCTGGTACAATAGAAATCCAGCAATGGATCATGGACAAAGGGAATGAAATTGTAGGTGGAGCACTAAAATCAGCTGCTTGCTGGAGGCAGACTTTGCTGGGAAGAGGACTGGACTTCTCACTGCAAGGCTCCTTACACACTGCTGCCTCTGCAAGCTCCACAGCAACAGGAGGGGAGAAGGGTAAATGACAGGAAATCTAGAAACAGACAAATTAAAAGATTGTCTAGTTTCTTAAAGCAGAATAAAGTCTAGTGAGACCTGTGTCTCGTACACTTTTCAGTGCATTAAAACACTGTTTTGTTTTGCTTCCAGATTCATTCACCAACCAGGTTACAACCATCACTGCCCTTAAAAGGACTTCTAATTTATCACTATTATTCAGTCAGGCACTTCATTTAGTCACTATTTGGGACAAAACATTTAGTGATATCACGGGTTTACTTATTTTCTTTTTAATTCCATTTCTATTTTATTTAATACTCATGAGCTTGGAGATCAGGAGCTATGCAAAGAATTGTCTCTTTGTGAAAAACTTGCTTTGGTTGGCTGTAAGTGAATTTGTAGCCACAGCAAAGGCTCTGATACACCAGGGAGAAAATCATGCTTTTACCTAATCTAACCAAACCAACCTTGGTCAGATTGATTCAGTTTCCAGCCTTGGCTCTGACCTCACCCTTACCCTCAATCCTGCCTCACTTTCACACTGAGTATTTTATACAGCTTCTATTTTCTCCCTGCATAGCTCCTACCAGCCCCCTGCTGCCCCCCCCAACTCCCCCCAGTTTCTATGTTCTACTCATCAACCATTGCTTTAGAATCTTCAGGCTGGATGGGCAGGCATGCGGTGCTGGCAGGTGGTGTAGCTGTTAGGCAGCCTTGTGTATCACAAGAGATCTAATGCTATCAAATTTCTTTTCCCCCAAAGACTAAAGAGAGCAAGCCTTTGTAAGCATGCAGGAGGGGGATGAAAACACTTTGTCTCCTGAGCAGCCAGCCTTTGTCATTTTACAAATGAAATCACTTTGGAAATTTAGAGAATTAATATCATAATGAAGACGGGAGTACCCATTAGGGTGGTCTAATGTTGCTCTGGAGATATATGATGGATGTCCAGTTGCTGTAAGCCCTTATTTGCAGAGAGTCACCTCTGTAGTTGCCATTATTAGGAAGATGTCTGAAGCAGAGGATCAGACACAACCATTGCAAGATGAGATAGTGTTTGACTGGTTTCCAGGGAACCGAAGGATACAGCCTTAGTTGTACCTGTCACTATGGCTCCCAGCTTTTTTCCCCCTTAATGTCTTTTTTAGCTGTAGGAAGTTTCTCTTTAAAGATTCACTGCTTCTCTAATAGCACGAAAAAGCAGGAATAGGAACATAAAAAAATGTTACCTGGACTGCAAAGAAGCTTCCGCTTATTGCAAAACAATTGGTATAGTTCATCATCAAAGGATTGCTATCTGCTGCACTAGCCAGCTTTTGCAAATAAAGATAACTATGAGATCTAACCTGTAGTGTATTACTTGTAGTAACTGGAAATATTCACCTGCTGTGTCCACTTCTGGAGATACCTAACACACTGTCAGAGCAGTGATGCTGTGATTGCCATTCCTGGAAATACAGCCTCAAGAAAGTAGTACTTCCTGGAATTATCTTAATGGGCAATTGAATCATCATTTCTAGCACTCCAGCATCTTTCCCAGAAGGACAGTTTTCCACAGGCAATGATTCCAGTTAGAAACAAATGTGAATATCCAAACTTCAATTCTTTTCCCTTTCTGACCGGTTTGCAGAGAACAGAAGCTTTAAGCAGGTGTTAAAATTAGGGAGAAAGGCGCCTAGGACATGAGGCTGGAAGATGTCCAGTGTAGTGATTTACCTGCACTTCCTTTTATAGTAGCTCTTCTACCCAGGTCATTTATTTTCTTCCAATTATCTGTGTTCCTTTAATAATTCTCTACTGGTCACTAACATTGCTGCTTTGTTGTGTTATTTCCAGGGAAGCTCAGGTGCTGGTGTAAGTTGTCATAGCTGCAATGCCTTCCATGAGGATTTACATCCGTGCAGTGCCTGTGTTTTAAGAAAATCAGATTAAATTCAGTAATGTCTACACTTTTTTTTCCAGCTATGGAGGTATGCAAGGCAACATGTTGTTACTAACCTTTTCAAACAAATGTGACATGACGAGTCCACACTTTGCTCTGTATATAATCAGTACTGATTTTAGGGAATAATCAGCGGTAAATAAATTGAGTGCTGTTGAAATACCCTTTGTGTGTGTTCTCATGAATTACACATGAAACAGAGTTTACAAATTTCTGCCTCTGATACCCAGTATTGGATATGTATTGGATATGTACTGCTTTCTTTTCTTTTCTTTTCTTTTCTTTTCTTTTCTTTTCTTTTCTTTTCTTTTCTTTTCTTTTCTTTTCTTTTCTTTTCTTTTCTTTTCTTTTCTTTTCTTTTCTTTTCTTTTCTTTTCTTTTCTTTTCTTTTCTTTTCTTTTCTTTTCTNGAGATAGAAGGTGCTTGGATTCTTGTGTTCATGTGTTGGGTTGTTTTGTTTTGGGATTTAGAGGTTTTTTGCAACATGCTATTTGCTTCCCCTAAATCTTCAGTTTAGTGGCCAGATTCACCTTGGTGGGAGCAAATGCAACTCTATCGACAGCACTGGAATTCTCTCTGCATATGTCAGCGATGAATTTGTCCCCATATTTATTGGAAATACCTGAGCTGCTGTGATATGATGTGGTAAATCATGCTGAGAGCAAATCAAACAGACAGGCTGTGGCTGCATCACTATTTCATACAACTCAGGTCATAATGGACAGGACAATGCTGCAGTGTGAAATTCAGTGCTAAGGAAAATACATTCTTTCTAACCTTTTATGAAAATACTCCTCATCCTTTAAGGTACAATTTAGGCATCGTGACCACAGCTGGAACCAGTGCAGAAGCATTTAGGAGGCAAAGAGAAAAACATCATTGCCCAAGAGGAGAACAAGTTGTCTGTAGATATTCCCACGCTTTTGCTATTCCAAAATTCCCATCAACTGTTGCATAGAGCTTCCAGATATAAAGCTATTCACTCATGCTACAGTAGACGAAAGCAATGCAACATGCCAGTCTTCAAGCCCAGCAAACTATAAATGTAATATCAGACGGAGAAGAGCTAATGAAAACAATCACATTAAACATAGCTCTTCAGTGTTTGGTGCTCAATAAGTGAGCAGCAGGCTTTCTCTGTCTAGCTTACAGAAAACAGGAGGTAGCAGTTTGCAAGGAGCAGCGTTTTAATGTGATTGGACTATAACAGACAATCTATTTACAGCATGCTCTGGGGAGCTTATAAACAAATGTTGAGTAATTTCAGCCAGCAGTAATTACCCTTGCAGCTGACAAGGATAGCATGATACTTTCTCCTTCACCTTCAGCCCAGTCCAGAAGGCACTGTACACAATGGCACTTCTAATTATTTCTGCATTTCTATGGCTAAAGACCAAAGTGTGTTATTAGAGAACATTTTAGAAGCTTTTTAAAAGCTTGTTTATTGGGACAATTAAAAGTCATCACTATGACAGCAAATAAAAGGTTCCATTCCCAGGCACGCAGTTGCAGCTGGGGGTCTGCCTGCTTACCTTGTAAGCCTTGTCTACATGAGGCAAAATTTACTGCCACCCCTCACTGCTGCTAATACCAGTTCAATGGCATCAATGCTACCAAGGTGGGCAACCTTCAAGGGTACAGAGAATGGGGCTTTGTAAATATCATGTTATCTAACCCTGATTTGAGAACATTGAATAAACAGTGCTTAAAATGCTGTCCACTCACCTGTGCTCGAGCTCCTGACACAGTCAAACATAGTGGGGGTGAAGCCTTTGTAGCTGTAAGAAGATATTTTTGCAGAGTGCCTGTGGTGCAGTCAAAGCTTCAGACAACATGGCATTTTGTCTTCTGTTGAAAGAAAATTAAAATTATGTTCTAAAACATCCTTTAGCACTTAATTACTGGTGAAATACAATGGCTTGGATTTTTTTTTTCCCCCAGGCGCTGGACACACAAATAGGTGAATACTGGGCTGGAATCAGCTGCCACAGTGAGTCACTAGGAAGGCAGGGGCAGAGGCAAAGAGAGACTGAGCTATGCTGGGAGAAGGTCAGGGAACTGGGGTGCTCCCCCTGCTCTCCTCTCACTGCTGGTCATAAGCCCTTTTCCCTACCCATGGCTGTGTGAAGGCAAATCTAGATATTTTAATTTCCCCAAATCATCAGTAGCCTATGCAATACTCCAAAAGCCATTACCTCACTGTTACAGAATGACCCAGGCTGTGTTCACTGGCATTTCAAATGCCCACTCTCCACGGCACAGCCCTCTGGCTCCTCAGGTACCCATGGGCACAGTCTGCTCAGAGCCCTGCTCTGTGCCCAAGCCTGCTCCTCCAGAACTGGCAGAAAGCACTGGTGAACTGCCACTGTGATACATGGGTGCAGAGCCTGTCCAATCCTAAAATGTAGGTGCTTTTGATCAGTAACTTACAGAGAGATACAGCTGTGCCAACAAAGGAAGGAAGGTCTCCAGCCTCAGCGAGACCTCAGGAGGTTGCGCTGTCCTCATTTGTCTCTTATTTGGCCCAAAGCACTGGTTTTTTTCCTCCCAGTTATATCCTAAGTACTACATGATTTTCTCTTCACACTGTGTGTTTTACTGCGAAAAACACTGCAGCTATTTCCAGCAAGTATTTTTTTAAATGTACAAACAGCTACTCATGGCGAGTCATCATTGGAGTGTTTGCTGTAGGCAGTGATAATTAACGAAATTATTGAGTCACAAGACTGTTCACCACAAGAACTTCTACTTAACGTTGTAATAGTCATATAAGAGCCAAACTATCCAAAGGCAATTGGGAGAGGCAGTGAACTGTGATGTGTGCTGGTTTGCAAACACCACTGCACGGTTTGGTGTTCGCTGAGCTCCCATCCGCCTCAATAAATTCAGTTCAGGTTCCTGCTATAGGAATTGACAGCAGATATCTAATCCCCAAAAGTGGATTATTTACATTTTTTTATATGTTACATTGCATTACATTCTGTCATGTTGCATCTCATCACAAGCAGATATAATATCGCATAACATGATGTGACATGATGACAGACATCAGAAACGTTTTTTGTTGTTTTGGATGTTTTGAAGATTTTATACCAACTATCCAAAATATTTCTGAGTGATTTCTAGGAAGATAGAGCGCATAAGGTGAGTGCCTGGCTTACACGTTTGTCTGGCAGCTGCGGCACTGTCTCTCTCAAGCATTGTTTAAAATGAGCCACCTTGTTTTGCAGCTTCACGAAACCTCAGCAATGCAATTTTACACATATTTTGCAAATATTTTTAAAAGATTCATTAGGAGGGAAATCAGCTGAACACATGTTCAATAACAGCACAAACCGACAACAGCTGCTGCAAATTACCTTGTCTGAAAGGAACCCCCAGCAATGCATTGCAAACTTTAACAATGTACTCGAGCTGTTGATTGCTCGCTCTGCCGCTCGCCACTCGTTTCTGAGACACAGTTGGTGGAGGAACATTAATTTGTCCTTGTTCTTGAGACTGGCAGGTGTCACTTTGCCCAGTGTGGGACGTGAGTGACAGATATTTTGCAGCTGATGAAATGAGAATGCAGAAATTCAAGAGTGCCTCTGGGATTTCACTGGTCATTTGTGGCCAGCACAAGGGCAGGGCCCGCTGCCTCGCTGGCGCAGCACTGGCTGGAGCTGCTGTTGCTGCAGGCTGCCGCAGACTCACACCATTTTAAATAATATTGGTATTATGAAGCCCTTCCTACACACACACACACACACACACACACACACACACACACACTTGAGGGTATTGTGTGTGCTTCGCTTCTTTCTAGGCTGACACTGGCTGGGAAATTGTTCTAATTGTTTTTTGTTTTGGTTTGGGTTTTTTTTTCCCTTCTGTCTATGCTCAAGCCTTTTTCAAAAGGATTTTACCTGCATCTGCTATCTTTAATTCTTTCGATAACATAAATAGAATTTACTAAAAGCGATACATTAGGCTAACCTAAAGGAAACTGATTAAAAAACAAGAACAGTATTAAAAAATGCAATTAATAAAATCCTCTCATGATACAATGGTTAGGAAGTGTAGGTAGAATTATATAAATTGAAATGTTTCTTTCATCTAATTTAAAAACCAGGAAAATGTACAAATTCCACATACAAATGCAGAAAGCTTGGTGAAAATAAAAAGATACTAGGAAATGAACAGCACTGCAGTGTTAAGGAATTAAAAATGAGATTTGTTGAATTTTAACACTATCCTGCAGTTCACCTTTATCTTTCCTTTAAGTCTTAGAGCATTTTCTTTGCAAGCAATATAGTGGCCGGGATTACTAACACCATCCTCCTCCTCCTTCCCCCAAACTCTCCCCCACCAAAAATAAAAAAAAAAGATTTAATTACAACTACAAGGAAAAGAAATTGTCCACTGTTGAAGCCTCTAGATATTTTCAGCCTCAGTTTAAATGATGTTGGAGGTTTTTTCCATTCAGCAATTTTATGTGAAAAAAAAAAAGGGAAGGGATTAAAATATCCTGTAGTTTCTAAAATACTTTTTATACAAACAAGAGTGTATACCAAAAAGAAAATAATTCTTTAAATTATATGAGCTTTTTATTTAAACTACGTATTATTTTAGAGGGAGGAATTTTTGAGAAAATCCAAAAATTTCAGGACAGGGACTCATTTTGTTGACTGTGTTAAATGTAGTGTATATAGAACAGTGTAATCCATAGAACCACTAACAGCATTTTCAATTGTGATAAAACCATATTAACATATTTGCCTCTTTAATGATTAACTGTCTTTGAATATTAAGAGATTTTTACAACATCTTATTCACACTGAGGAGACTGCAAAAGCCTGGGTTTTTTCTCTATTTTATAAGTGAGGCTTCATTTGATATGCATTCTGATTTTAAAAGAACCATAATATTTTAATCGATCTCTCTGTAAAGATCATGATTATTATAAATGAGATACAGTCATGCACATCAAGCCTGACTGGTAGATAGGAGGTCGTGAGTCAGGAATTATATGAAGAGGGGAAGTAAAAACTAGAAAATTTTCCAACATGATTGTTTAAAGGAACAATTATGTACAGTGGTACATGAATTCAAGACTTCAGTTACATGCAGAGTAATTAGCCTTCATTTTCGATTAATTTCCTTGAAACTAACCTTGAAAAAATATCATTTGCAAAATAAAAAAAAAAAAATTTAACTCATACATTTATTATGACAAACATGTAATTTCATACTGAACTCTTCACATTCATGAAACAGCTGGCATTAAAAAACATGGCAGAGAAATATATCTGATGAGAACATTGATACAAACCCAGGCTGTGAAAACACGGGTTAATGTCATTTGGCAAATGTCATTTTATTGTAGATAATTACTTATGTTAAATAATTTGAAACACACATAAAGATATCATCTGATATGATTCAATATAGCCCTTTAAATATAATTTCATTATCCGAATTGGGAAAATTCTTTTGAATAGATTTTTTTTTTCTACCAAACATCTAGTCTCCCCAAACCAATGCTGTTTTGTTTATATCTACATGCAAACACACACAGACACACAAACAAATACATCTGCAAATTTTTCACTTGGTATTTCCACCCCCTACTTGCAAAGGCAAAGATATACTGTTATCCTTTCAAAAACAAATATTTTTTTTCTAGGTGACATGCTTCTTTAATTAAACTGCATTATTTATAATGATCAAATATAATTAGCAGTAACAAGTATTTAATGAAAACAAACTGCTTTCCTTTCAAATCTTTCCAACCCATTGTACTTTAAGGCCATAGCTTCCCTCAGAAGATCATTGTATCACAACAACTAAAAAGAAGTATATGATTAAAAGACTGTCAGGTGCTGCATCGTGTCAGACAGATGAAAATAGGGAAGGTAAACACTGGAGATCCCAATTCATGTCATGAATTCATGTCATGTACAAATGCTATGATTTAAGGAATTGCTTCCAATGAAACAGTACTGTTAGTGGTTCAATGTGCTTTAGAGCTGTCTTTTAACTACCCCATTTGATATTGTTAGGCACTAAGACATTACCTGAGTATCTTTGATTATTACTGAGAGAGATGAGAGCAATGTGCGCTTTCACTGGACTCATTGACAGCGAGGTGCTATAACACCTCTCCTGTAATTAATTGTGAGTGAAAGGGGGTTTGGTTTTTGCAGCCTCGTAAAACTTTTCCCACATGGCTGAACCCACGGTCAGGAGACGTTAGACAACATTAACTGCCTGCACATTTCTGCAAGGCTCTGGAGGAAGCGGCTCGGCACTGGGGCTCCAATTCTGAAAAACCTGGGACACAAGACATCAGCGTCTACCTTTCATCTTAGCTGAGATTTGGAGAGGGTTCAGACCACAGAGGCTCCTTAATTCTCACTAATTCATTTGCTTTCCTGATTCACTTGGCTTGGGATAACCTGCGAATGATAATGAACCTGTAAGGGGAGCGCTTAGTCCCTTGCCTTTGAATGTGCTCGGCATGGATTGAGGGCTTTCTGTGAATCTTGCAAGAGGAAAAGAATCTTATTAGCACTGATTGCCAGTCATGAGGTTGCCTCTAAAAATTGCTCTTGTATTTTTAACTCTTGCTTGCTTATAACAACCCCAGCTAAGGAGAGAGATGTGTTGTTTACACATTGAACACGACATTGTTCTCAACATTTACTCATTTCTCTTTGCAATTTGCTCTAATCATAACACATTTGCTTTATGTATGTCATTACTATACCACTATGAACACTTCATCATTTTTCCCATGATTATTCTACAAGTTCATAACTGGCCAAGTCCTCATCTCTTCACCCCCAGCTAAACATCCTCTTTGCATAAATGCATGCTCTCTAGAATAAAGGGTCTAATTTCCTTTTTTTCCTTTTCTTATTAACCATTTCAGCAGAGCTGAAACAGGTGTACTGCTTTTTATGTTACATGGGGATTTCTACTAGAGTTGTTGTTGTTGTCTTATGTTTGTTATCTTTTTTTTCTTTTAATAAACATGTCATGACTCTAGATACAAAAAAAAAGAATATTCAAACTCCGGTGAGAATATCTGAAAATAAAACTGGAAAACATGCCTTATTTTTGCTTCTCTTTGACAAATAAACATTTATGCTAAGATTTTTTTAATATTATTTTTTTCATTCATTTATGTGAATTTAGGTGACTGTACAGAAGAAATGAATGAAATCCAGAAATCTGTGTCAGAGTGATTCAGTTTAGACAATCAAATTCCTTCTCAGGTCAACAATTGCTAACAGCTGAGGATTCAAGTTCCAGTTTCATATAGGTCCTTGTTATTACTAGAACCAAATTCTAACTCCTGACCCAACCCTGGGAGATCCCAGTATCAAGCATCATGTTCTGCTCTGTTCACATCCTTAAAGGTATAGATTACTTTATTACCCAGCTCTACCTAGAAAGATTTACAAATGGGCAAACCCCCATTTCTGCAAAACTGCAGTGCATTTCTGTTGTTTAGAGCTGTTTAATACGACCTATGTGCAGTTCTAGAAAACCAGTGTTTCAGCTTTGGCATTTAGTAACAAGACTGGTATCAGCCAAGACAGCCTTATACATCTTCCACATCTGGGACATCTACCCATTAGCCAGAAATGAATGATGCTTTGCTGAGACAAAGATAAAATACTTTTGTGATGATTTATTTACCTTGTGTCTAGGTGGGGGCAGTATAGTGTTTGACTAAATAAAGACACTTACTTCCAGTTTCAGCTGGAAGTTTACTTTTTTTTGCTGTTACCTCAAAAAAATCTCAAAGTGACAAAATATTACACCCACTGTTTCTCAACAGAGTTTGCCAAAAAGGATAATTAGGTGAGACTGCTAGAATTCAAATTTGAACTGAAACTTCTTGTGTGGAAATACAGATTTCTATTATTTTGATAGGCTCAACTCTTCTTCAAAGGCCATGAACAAGAGCTGATCAGCCAATGAAATTCATGTTACATGGGAATTCTAAAAGTTTGACATTTGCTTGCTGAATCATAAAACATTTCTGCAGGACAGTTACCAGAAAAATCCCAACTTGCTCTGGAAATGTCACACAAAAATATCTACTTTTTGCATCAAAATGTCAAAACAAAACAATGATTTAGGCTGCTACGTTTCAAAATGTCAATTTGGTGCTTTTAATCAGTATTTCAGCTGTCTATGATGTGTAAATTTTACTTAGGATTTATTTTAGAAAACTATCTTGAATTTTACTTTTCTATAGCAAATTACAATTTTTTGTTGGATTATTAAAATATTTTTTGTAAAAGTTCCTCACAGATAGTTTTTTTGTGCATATATATACTTTACATATATGTACAAAGTAGTATACAGTATATATCATAATAGTATTATCATAGTATATATTTATATATATACTATATATAATAAAATATATTTCACTCAAATTATTAAAAAAACTCAAACACTACAAATTCACTAGAACTGTAGCCAATACCATGGAAAAAAAAAACCCAACCCAACCGTGTAGTCTCACCAAAATATCCCACTCCCTTTCTTATTAGTAGTTAAACATAGGTAAATAATGACATTCCTGTCTGAAGAACATGTCTCAAAACTCTCATATTCATCTTAAGAAGGGGAAATCTTTAAGAAGAGTCCTGCCATGAATTGGAAGAGACCCAACAAGGTTTATCAAAGTCCTGCTCCTGCACAGGACACCTCTAAGAATCCCACCACATGTCTGAGAGTGTTGTTAAAGCCTGGGTGTTCCTCTCATAGAACACCTCTGCAGACTCTGGGAAACACAAGAGCATTCCTGTCTCTCACCAGTGTCTTACTGTCCAGCATTTTGTTTATTTCTCTGGCTGGGTTTTTTTTTTTCCCCCCACTGCCGCTCTCCTTATTAAACCTTCTCTGCTAGGACACTCTTCATTTATAGCCCCCAGGTTAATTTCAAGCCCATGCAAAGCCCTGGAAATTTTGGAACAGGATTTGCCTGGGTTCTGCTCCTCTATTAATCAGCAATTTCCACCACGCTTTCCTCACCACTAACTTTCACTCATAGCACTTCCAAAAATTTTGCACAATGTTGAGCAGTTTTACAGCAATAAAACACAACTCTTAACTAATCTATTATCCCTCTGTGTCTGAAAATGTGAGTGAAATTGGAAAGTGGAACTCACAGACATTTTACAGCTCAACTTGCAAATGTGCTGGCGAAGAAATTATTTTCTTCTCTTGCACTCGAGTCAAAAAGCATCATTTGGCAAGTTACACTCATTTACATACATTTTCTATTAAAATTTTCTATCATAAAATATTGCCTTTATGATCCAGACACATAATGGATTATGCAATGCACCACCACCATCATCACAGTGAATTGCATTTTACGTGTTTATACTAACAGGGAAGGTGATCAGCTTCAGCCTCCTTTTCATTATATGCATCATTCATCCTCCACCACCAAGATCTCCAGATACTGGAGCATATCCATCATTATCCAACTGCCAACTCTTTTCAGAGGTTCCACTGCTTTAAGCTCATTATTTCTTTAGATTGGTGAATCTACAGAGGATCATTCCAAAACATACAGCAGTCAGCATGGCACATGTATACAGATGAATGGTGGGGGTTTGTCCTTCACAGTCTCTTTGTGCCTCTTTTTTGCTCCAGAACTGCAGCATGTAATGAGCAGAAAATGCATACTTATATATCTAAAAATAATAAAAAATTTAAATGGCCTTAAAAATAATGACCAAATAGTGGGATCCTTGTGTGGAAAGGCTGCTGAGGAAAAAAATCTAGTATACACATTGCTTAGTAGTTCGGGGTTACTGTCCTCTTATAATGCAGACTAAAGCACATAGACAAAGAGCTCTGCTAAGATAAGGAATTTTTTCCTGTCCCCATTTACCTTGCTGGATTTAATTTAATCAATAGTTGAACGGGGAAGAGGAGGAGAATTTGATGGTTCAAGAGACTGATAATAGGATATCGAACCTTTCATCTCTGTATCATTGATTCAACATAGGAATTGACACACTGGATCAGAGCAGTGGTCCATCTCCTCAGATATGGTCTCTGACAGTGGCCTGTACCAGATACGTTTCAGGGAGAGGTACCAGAAATCCTGCAATAAGCATTTATGAAATAACCTGCCCATAGAAATGGTTTCTTCTTAAGTCTCTTTATAATTTGGCTAATGTTCACCCTTAGGGTAGTCTGTAACTCAAAAGATCTTTTAAATCTTGTGGACTGCAGCATAGGTGATATATTTATTTAAACACATATCTAAGTGAAGTCTGCATTCAGTTGAAGTCTTGGCCACCAAGTTGCACTGAGTTAAAGAGAAAAATTATGTATTGCAATAATTACTGACTTCATTGCACTTCTTCTTAACTTATCGTCTTATTAAATAAAACCTTCTTCTATACACTATGCACCCACTATTATTAGTGGCCCATATAGTTCATCTTCACTCTCATTAAAAAAAAATAATTAAACTTCTTAATTTGTCTTGAAATGAAGGGCTTTTCATGCTTCTAATCAATTACACTGCTCATCTCTATACTTCATCTATTTATGATACATTCTCTTTGAGGCAGGGTAACCACAACTGAATATAGTACTCCAGGTCAGGGCATACCACTGATTTATTTAATGACATTATAAGATTTTGGGCATTATTTCTCTCCCAATCTTTTTGTATCCTAACAGTTTGCTTGCTTCTTTGACCCTTACTCTATACAGAGCAGAGACTTTCATTGAACCATCCAGTAGAAGGCACAGGTCTCCTCTTGAGTGACAATAATGATGTATTTGGATGGCTTAAATTATTCCTTCTTATGTTACATTTGTCAACACTGAACCATTATCCTGACCATTCAGCTAAATTTGTTAAATTTTGCCAGTTTCCTTGCCCTTTTTTTGATCTTGAATTTTCTGAAATATTTGATTTTTCTTTACTGTCTGTTGTTGTTGTTGTTGTTGTTGTTGTTGTTGTGCTTACAAGTATCACATGCATTTTCCTTAACTGAAGTACAGGAAAAACAAACCAATTCCTGCTATGAAGTCTGAAAATCCACCCACATGTATATACATGCATACATTAACCCTCAATAGGTTCACAATTCTTTTCATTATTTTCCTTTACTTAAACAGTTTCTAGTCCCTTCTTATGTCTTTTTCTCATGGCTATGTCCTGGCACTATTTTCCAAGGAGATTTTTTTTCCAGAAATTTAGTTAAAATACTTTTTTTTTTTGGTTGACATAACACATTCTGGTAGATTAGGGAAAAAATGGGCTTGCTTTATGTGTCTATGTCACTTTCTGTCACACTGTTATGTCACTATTATATAACAGGAAAATCACGATATTATCATTCTGGTCCTAATTTTAGGTTAGAAAGAGACATATTGAGTTGGTTTTTTCTAGAAACATTCCTGAAGCCATCAAAATCAGATTCTGCACTTGCAATTTTATCAACAGAGGCTGTGTTTAATGGGACATAATCTCAAACTTTTTTTTCTTAAATACTGCTCCAAGTCTCATATGTTTTATTAACCAGTAAAAGCATGAAGGCAGTTGTCCTTGCTGCCTGAGTAAAGTTAGTGATCTTGATTCAGGTCTTAATAAAATGCAAACCAAAACCCAAAGAAATTACCTTGTTGGTAGCCTCAGCAAATATATTCTGCACAAGCAGTACAACAAAACGAACAACTCTTTCACTAAAGGGGGTATCTGGTCCTTTGATAATAGAATTAAGGAGTTCTGGCCTTACACTAAACAAAGTATTTTTCTTCTGAATGCTTTCCTATGTGAGGAAGAAGAAGTGCTGAGTCCTCCAAGCTTTCAAATATTCTTAACAAGAAACATAATGGTATGACACTAAGTACGCTAACTAGCCTGCAGGTGGAGAGCTTTTTAATGTCACTCTGTGTCTAACACTATCTAAAATGCTTTGTGTTTGTTTCTTTTGTAAAACTAAACTCTGTAATCCAGGACCTACCATGAATGTGCTGCTCTGGCTCTGTGAACCTAAAGGCCACTTGGAGACAGCAGCTTCAGATGTGCACAAGTCCCTGCCTTCATTCTCCTCTACAGATCTCTCTGGACTGATGCATTCAGAGCAAACCCATCAGCTGGAAGACAAAACTCCAGATTTGCATCACTTCAAAGAAGTTGAGGATGAAGGAAATGTCTGTATATACACCCTTCACCCAGCTGAGGGGAGATGAAGAGACAAAAAAAAGTCTGGGATTCTCTGTGAGAGCAGGTGCCCCCTCTCCCAGCACCAAGTGTTTGCAGTGGACACAGACACCAGGCTGGAGCTGTGGGTGCATCTCTGCTTTACCTCTGCATACACATCCCTCACAGGCACAGTTGGCAGGATGGAAGATTTAGCCCATAGCAAGGGAAATGTACATCATTCTCAACATTACTCATGCCAGAAGTGTTTTCAGGTTAATTTGTAAAAAAATATGACCTGAAAACCTAAGACCGAGTTTCAAATGAGACAGTTATTTTAAGGCTTGGTTTACTAAACCTAATTTATTATGTGAGATAACAGACTTCTGCAATCCACTACATGGCTTCATGGCTGAAGTTAGTAATTCATGTGAATAATGCTGCTAAAAAATAGATGTTATGTGATCAATCCATAGCAGTCATGGTGCCTAGACAGCAGCTATCTTGACTGTTTTTCCTGCAGCACAGAATAGCTGAGAGGACTAGTTATCTCAGCTGCAAATATCCGAGTTACAGGAGCACAGCTGGAACATCATGGCTCCCTACCCCTGCACAGTCTTTCCTACAGCTAGAGCAGCATGCCACTATTGAGGGCTAAAGATGAAAAAGTTTTTTAACTTGCTACTGTCATGCTTAGTGTTCTCTCATCTTTAACATTTCTAAGTCTTTTTGGTGTTTAAAGCATAAATGTAGCATTCCTGGATGCCACCCTTAGTACATAAAAGCAAACAACATTTTCATAAACAAGGCAAAACATGGCAATTACACAGAATGCACTGGAAGTGCCAGATCCAAGGCCAAGTAAAAGTGCACCCTTGAACTGCTGGGCACTCCAGAAAATACTTAATTCCAATTGAGTAAAGTAGAAGCTTGGAAGAGAAAAAAATTATTTCTTTAAGCAAAGAGCTGTAGAGTTTTCCCATGCATTAGGGCAGAAAATGATACTCCGTGGGAGTCAGAAGGTAATTTTTCTCCTTCAGATAAGATGTTGCACAACCGGCCAAGCACAACTATGAATGATTTACCTACAGTGCATAAGGTATAAGATATTGCATTTAAGTCACAAGCACTGGTCAGCTCTTCTTCTATGGCTGCTGCTCTCTCTCCTGCCTCCACATCTTATATTAACATGGGGAAAAGGTAGTTAGCTTTTTTGGAAGAAATCAGCATTTGAAGCACTTTGAAGCATGATCTGATATTCTAGTCCAGCTAAGTGCTAGGATACTACAATGAATGCATGAAGACTTTAAGAAGAAGTATGAATACTGTGTTTGCATTTCAGCTTCAGTAAACATCAAGCACAGCTACAAAGGGAGAGAGTGAACTGCCACAATAGTAATTATTTACAGACAAAAATAGTTCACAAATGGAGTAAAAAAGTAAGCAAATTACTTTTGTACTCTGTCCCTCGAGGGAATGCATTGTGTCTCTATCTCACAACAAGAAAATTCTGCCATTGCTGGCCTACAGTAGGAAATACAAAATTAGATAAGGAAATGTAAACAGAGAAAGATAGACTTGGGGTCCAGTAAATATCTAGTTCTTCCTGTACTTTATCAAGTATATTTATAAGTACAGAGAGAAGTCCGAGGCTTAAAATATTTCAGGAACCTTTCCCAAAGCTGAATATTGGCAATGGCTGCATTGTGGTTTCATCTAAGCAAAAAAAAAAAAAAAAAAGCTGAAAAAGCTGAGAAGGCTTTCCTGCAAAATCTTGTAAATGTCTGGCCAAAGAAATCACCTTACCCAACCCATGGAGGGTCTGCCAACAGCATCTTCATTATAAACATAGGCAAGTGCACGCCTGTCAAACTCACAGTCAGGGCTGTCTGCAGCACTTGGAGGAAAGAGTCCCTGCAGCACAGGGTGTTTGATGAGAAACTCAGCAGCATCCTGCACCTCGTGGACAGAGCCTGCTGGCACTGCTGCCCCACAGTACAGCCAGGCAGATGGAGGCACCAAGCTGGAGGTGGCAGCAGGAGCAGGGATGCTACAGGGAAGGTGGCTTCTCAATAACATTTCTGCTTCAAGCAACTTGTTGTCAGCAGTCAAAGTTTCAGGTTCAGGGAGCTGTGGCCTCCTGAAAACAGCTGCAGGACTAATGTAACTGTTTATTTGGCAAGCTCTAATATATGGATGAGATATTATGAGGCTTGATAAGGAATTCTGACTTTCAGCATGCACAGGAGAAGGGCTGGTTTAGTGGATTTTTCACTAATTTCCAATTGCTTCAACACAATATAAGGATCCCAGAAAAATCTATCAGACAACAACCAGTTTCCTGTTTTCCATTTTAAAAGCCTCTCATTTCTGATGTGTTAATAGCTTTCATTCCAAACATTTGCTAATATTCAAACATCTGAAGAAATCACAGTAATTTCTCCCTATTTCATTTGTAGCTGGACATGAAAAATGAATCGGATATTCTCAAGACTAAGCAGCACAGAATACAAGGACTTTTTGGCACATTCAGTGACAGTAAATCTTTGTCTTTTATCCTTCCAGGTTGAGAAGTATTTGCGCCTTTTTTCATGCTTTTCATCAAATTGCAGATGTCTTAGCTGACAGACACTCCTCCTTTCGTGAGCCTCTTTCAACAGAGGTATGGCTTAAAGATGATATAACCTCTTAATAACCTTAATCAGGCTATTTTTCATTATGTTTTAATTCATTATAATCCTAATAAGTCTGTGGAAATCTAGAATTAAAATTTGTTTCTTTAATGACTTATCTTTAAAACATTAGCTACACATGGAATTAAAATATTATTTACCAAGAAAGAAACAGATGCATTGGTAAGACAAAACATTACCCTGTTGGATCTAGAGGTTTTATTTAGGGAGAACAAAACAAAATCCATAAGGGGCTGCCCTCTCTCCTCAGCCTAAGCCCAGAAGGTAATACTGATTTGTTACTAACCCTTCAAGTCACTATTTCATAGCTACTCAACATCTTTTGGCAGCACATAAGATGTCCTGCTGCGTACAATTAACCAGTGTGCTGCTCGGGCAAGTGGTACTACAGCTCCCAGTGTGTGCACCATGGTCTCTTTGTTCTTTGTTTAACTACTGATCAATGAGGTCTCAATGCAAACACAGGGGCAGTTCTTCCATATGCTTTGGGTAAAATGCTTGCTATAGGAGCCCACAATAAAAAAAACTTCCTGCATTCAGCCCATAAACCCCAAAATACCACAAGGAAAAGGGTCTCAAAGAGTGCCCAAAAATGAGAAATTTTTTTGTATCTTAAGCACCTACAAATCCAGCCAAAGTCTGTTTCAGTTGGGTTTTTTCACTGCAGAAAATAATTATGGTAAAATCCACCAATATTACCTTTATTTCCTTGGGGAGGAACTGGTATGGAACAGGTGTGCCTGGAACTGTGGGAACAATGGGAGTTTTGGTTTCCAGAATAACTTGTGGTCCAAATTTGGGGCAAGCAGATCTTTGCAATGCAAACAATATCTGTAGCAGACTTCTGACCTCCTCACTGGCACCTCACACTGATTAGTTTACAACCATCAGTCACTACCAAACAACAGGCCCGAGATAGAAAAGGGACTTTCAAGGAAGTTTTGAGATATGGGTTATCAGGTAGCACTAGATGCTGTGTTCAGGAAATGTGTTCAGCATCATTTATCTGTCCTGAATTTAGTTCAATGTAAGATTATTAACTTTAAATGTAGAGGAATTTTTAGTGGGATTTTATGAGCTACTAGGCTACAGATCCAAAATAGTCATACTACACATGTGTGTATTGGTATTGTAGCCACAACAGCACTCCAAGTGAGTAGACAAAGCTCAAGCCCCAAAAAATGCACTGTGCCAAGTTTTTATACTCCAGACACCGTTTAACCAGTGTCATATGACTCAGAGATAGTTTAAATATTCAATAATTTTCCCAGGAAAGCCCAAAATGTAAAAAGCATCATACTTCAGGAGACAAAGGGCCAAAGACGCGCAAGAGGAAAGTGAAAGGAAGAAGCAAGAAGCAGAAGAAAGGATGATTTTATAGTCAGATTTTACACATTTAGACTGAAAAATTATGTACATTTAATACTCTATTTGTGCCACCCTCCTCTGAAGTACTGGCTATTGTCAGAGACAGGAAATTGAGCCAGATGAACCCTAATCTAATATGGTTTCTCCTGTAATCCTATTTCCGTGGAGATCTGTTATTTTACTGAAGACAGCAGAACTAACAGATTCTGTTATTTGATAATTGTGAATCTGTTTTTGAGGATCTAACTGCAATAAATTGTCTACTTTCACTTCCTCAGATAACAAATTCTGCCTAGGGATCTTTTGAGTCAATGTGGGACACAAATACAGGGCAGGCCTTCCGGCTCATGCCTGTTACTCCCTACAAGTTTGTCTGTTTCGTGCATTTCTGCTGGAAATTATCCAGCTGGAAATGAGTTAATAGAATTTTGAGGACCCATAACTTTTAAACTCATTACTGTCTAAAATAATGCATTTTAATATCACGCCAGTAGTTTAGTTGTTTTTCTAAATTCCTACTGTTCTCAAAAACATGAGACAGACCAACAGAAAAGACAGAGTTTGGAAGAAAAACATTTTAAACCCCCAATCCCAAGAAACAAAAACCCCAGAAATCTTTGTGGATATTTACTTGCTACATAATTATCTACTGCTTTTACAAACAAACAATAACAACAACAAAATGTGAGCTTGTATACTCAACACCAGTTTAAATCTGCACTGCTCATGGTTCAAAAAAAACAGGTTTCTGCTGTATCTGCCTGGCCACACACACTAAGGGCTCCTAACAAAGGCCGGGCTTAGCCGTGTCTGAGCAGGGCGCAGGGCTGCGGGCTCACACAGGCAGGGCAGCAGCTGCTCTGGGGAAAATGGAGCTCTGCTCTTTCGCTCTCCTCGGGCTCTCAGAGCTTGGGGGATGCAGTTTCCATTTGCTCATGCTCCCTCACTGAGGCTGTTATGAGGCAGTTAAAAAAAATAATGAATACTGTTAAATATGTATTAGTAACTTGTTGTTAACAATGAGAGCTAATGGGAGGACATTTCCAAGCAGTTAATGATTGGCCAGAGGAGACGACTGGGGTCCTTAAGGCAGTCAGTCATTAAATGTGAAGCAATACCCCTGCCTTCACCCACTACTGCTATTTGCATCTTCCCTTCTCTCTTTACACTTCCAGCTTTCTGCATTCCATTGATGGGAATTTTATTTTCTTTTCTTATGTGCCTGCCCTATTCCCAATTCTCAGTAACTAGCACAGAAAATCTCCACTCACAATAGTCTGTGCAGTTTCCAATAAATTATGCTTGTATTGCTGATTAAATGAAGATTATTGCTGTTAAATATTAAAATGAAGACTTTATCCAAATTTTAGCAATCACAGATTAAAAAGCTACACAGATCATGTAATCCATTTATTGGTTTATAGCGGAAAAGTCCTATAGGGAGTGCCACAATTCCCTGTGCTGTCCCTGAGTGCATTTTGCATTAAGACCTGTGATTCAGCTGAAAGATATAAAAAAAAATCACACACAGTCAGACAGATCCCTCCTGGCTACACATCTGAGAAGGCTCAGGAGCATAAGGTCGACACACAGCAACTTATGCTCACAAAATGAGCACAGGACCACCTGCTTCAGATGTTAGTATGCAAAGATTTTCAAGGTCTGGAGGTTTTGACCAAACCACACCACTCTTGGGGGATCTGTTCTCTCTCCTTTCCCCTCCCTCCTTTCTTCCTCCTACTAACCATGCCCGCGAAAGTAATGAAAGTTAAAGGACAGCAAACTACTTCATGGAAGTATATTTTAAGTAAAAAAGTTGTTTATCTTGTTCCAGGTTTTTGATCCTGAAGTTGTTCAGCCATGAAAAGCCGTTCTTTGACACCTGAGTAATCTCTGGTGTTACTATAGACTGACTTGTCACTAATAGTTACCTTTCTCAGTAATACCTTTTTCCTTTATTTTTTCCATTGTTTCTGAGCTCTGCAGCTTAGCTCTAACTTGAAGACAGTCACAGTGTATTTTCTTAATTACATTAACTATATTTGCATAACAAAAAGGCTCTATTGCATTTCATGCAAACTCTGCTGCTTATTGTTGGACTTCTTTTTATACTTATAAAAATGATCACTTTAAATTATTTAAATGACCTTTCCTTTTAGGTTCTTATGCATTCTTATGGCCTAGGACTATCCTAGAATGTTGGTATGTTGGTTAGAGATGTATTCAGACTCTTCCATAACACAAGCCATTCTTATTTTTAAATTCCTTTCCTTTGGAAATCAGTCTTAAAAGAAAGGTTGGATGGTAGGCTGCAATTTGTCGAAACTGCTTGAAGAAACCAAAGAAAACAAGCAATGGTATTGCATGTAAACCTAATTTCTTAAGAATGTAGGTGAAACATGAACGCACAAAGTTTGGGAAAGAGCAATCTAGTGTTTCATTTAGTAATTTAAAAATACTTTAGATAATAAGGCACTGGAAGTGGACAGAGAATTCAACTACTGATGCCTTCACTTTTTCTTTAGTTCAGAGCACTAGTAATTACTAATGTAGCAATCACTGAATTTCACAGCTTTCTGTGTTTTGCAAGCCTTTCTTTGAATAATACAAAATTTTACAAATATGTAAAATTCGTTTACAAAACAAAGGTTTTGACTAAACAACTGCTTCTTCACAGCCTGTATTCTTGTCATTAACTATTGCCATTACTGATATAAGAGGCTCCTCACTTTTCCCCTAATTGGACAACACTAAAGGTAATAAAGAGGAAGATGAAGTTGTTGAAGTCTTGTAAGGGAATCTTTAAGTCCCTTTTGGAGGGGCACAATTTGTAGACCAGGAAGAACAAGGACAAAGGAGAGTGGCCAGATCATTTTAGGACTTCTAAATACTCCTGCAGTTACTTGTCTCAGGGATTGCCTGTGTCAGCTTTAGGTCATTGGAATAATTTTTGGCTAGCATAATTTAAAAAGTAAATTTCCTTGATCATAATCATACGAAAGAACTATTTGGGGTGATTGCATATGCAGTTTAGAAACCCTGATGGTGTGTCTGTCTCTCATGGGGACAGCCAGCACTCTCCTGCTCGGGAGCCCTCACTGTCAAGTATCCAACACATCAGTAACTTCACTCTGGCTGCTTTCATTTTGAGACTGAGTATCTCTGTTTGAGTCATATCTGTAAGGCACAGCAGAGTCAGGACTTCCTTGCGGTAGGTGCTTTTCAGAGAGATCGCTCCCCGCTGCCTCAGTGAAAGGAGCTTACGTGTGGGATGAGTGGGTACACCTCCAACTCACGGCCTCTGTCCTTCCCCTGACCCCTGCCTCTGCTGCTCCTTCTTCCCTATTCTGTTCTCGACCTCTTTTCACAATTGCCCATCTTCCTCTGCAGATGGTCTCTCTGCTGTTCTCTCACCTAATATAGATTTTGATTTGTCACAGGGAAAAAAAAAATGCAACCAAGAGAAAGAAGGTTGGTTGTGAGCTCCACATTTATGCTCCCTCAACAGAAACTCTACCTGCATGAAAATCAAACAGGGAAGGGAATAAATCATGGTGATTTTGAGACCAGATTTTCTCTGATTCCCTGAGAAGCCCAGAAGTCAGGAAGTCACTGTCAGCTCCCTGTTTCTGTGTTTCAGCCTTATTTTCAGCACAGGTTAGAATTTTTTGCCTCCACTTTTGGCTTATTCGCCTTTCCTGGAGAGGGAAGCATATGGGAATGCTTGACAGAGCTTAAGATTCTGCAGTCCTGAGGTAGTGAATACTATTACAACTAAAGCAGCCCTGAAAGTGCTCCGGCTTCTTCCCAAGGACAGCCCCAAATCTCCTTACAATCTGCCCAGGCTGTTCTCAGCATAGCTCTGCAAGACCCCAGGTTTTTCCCCCAGAGATTCGGGGGGTGTTAAAAAAGAGCAGTGCTCTGTGTGGCTAAGCGCTGTTGAAGTGAGACCATCCAATGACAAACACAACGTGAGCTGAAGTCGGAGGCAGTAGCAGTCCTCCCTCCCCCTCACACCCTGACGGTGCTTCTGTATCACTACAGATACATTATCTTACTTACAGAATTACAAACTAACGATAGGGTATGAGAATGCAAAGCACTGTGCTAACCTGGAGTCTTTCAGTTTCCTCCTTTGGTACATTCGTCTCATAATAAGAGGGATGTTTTTTGTCTGTGAATAATAAACACTTTGAGCTTGAATTAATTCAAATATTTCTCTCCTATCTCACTTGGTAAAATAATAGGGATATTCCAGGCTATCTTCTATTGCCCATTAATGTTGTGTATATAAATAAGCCAGGTTATCTTTTTCTTGTGAGAAATATTTTATCTAACAGGCTCTTGTCTAGTGGTTCCAGTACTCTACCACTCTAAATTAGGACACTTTATCTTAAGGCTTCATAATCTTACGAGACTATAATTGGAAAGTTTATAAAAAAAAATCCTGCTTTGTAAGCTTGGCAGCTGAGATAGAAAGAGGGAATGAGAAGGGCTACAGCAGAATTACACCATCACTGCTAGCCTGACTCCGCTTGACAGAGCCGTTTAATATTTTGACAAGACAAAATATAAAGCAGCATTTTATTCTGTAGAGACTTCACTAGACACAAGCATGGAAGTGCTTGTGATCAATAAAGTTTGTGGTGGAGAGTGATTTATTTACAGCAGGGTATTATGTAGAGAAAGAGCTGTGATATTTCCACAGGCTTTGACGGCATAATGGGCCCCTCTCAATCCTTACATGGAAGGGTTAGATTGTCATGGTTGCTCAGGCAGTATTCAAAACGTTATCTGATCAGCCTTAAAGACTTCAGAACGAGACAGATGATTAGTTACCCTAAACGATTCTCATCATGCAGAAATTGATGATTTAATATAGTCAATGACAGACGATTCCATTTGTACTAGATAAAGTGTCTGCGGTTTGTATCAATCATAATAGAGTTATTATTGAGCATAAAAGAAAAGCATGTTTAATATCATTAATTCCAGATATGTCGCTTTCCACATCTGGCATTCATCCATAGAGCAGAACCACTCCAGGCTATCATTCCTGCCTGTGTGCTGGTGACTCCAGTGTTTTTTGTAATTTCAAAATGTTTTTCAGCACCTCCAGCTAGGTGCAATAACAGTTTACAGATTACCTATGTCATCACATTTTGACAAACTTCTCAATCTGATGTGACCTTCATCTTTAGCCATCTGCTTGCCTTTGTTTCTGCCTTTTTTTTTTTTTTTTTTTTTTTTCTGGTAATAAACCTCTGCAGCTTAAAGCTGTAGTGGTTTGCTCCACATTCTTCTAGTCAACATTTCACCTGTGTAAATCCAGAAACACAGACTGAAATGTACAGGCAGAAAACCGGGTTCAAGTCTCAGGGTAGCTGACACTGGGCAACCCTCCCAGATAGATGTTTTTTTCGTTTACATAATTTTTTTTTAATTCTTAATTGTTGACTGTTGATTGTTATCAACCATCTCTGCATAAAAATGAATATTTAAAAAATTTCCTATGTGCAGCCAGTCCTTCTGCAGGACCTTTGTTTTTTTTAATTTCTAGAACATATAGGGCAGAGTCTGGATATTTCTAAAACCAAATCATAAATACCTATAAGTGACAGAGCAGAAACCATGCTGAAAATGCAGCTCAGTCCACTGCCTGTGCAATTCATGCATTCAGCCATGGAAACCCAACACATACAGCAGAGAATCCAAACACATGTGGCACTGCTGTCCAGGAGGGAGACTAAAATACCAGAAAACTGCTGCATCTATATATTTTTTTCCTCCTTATTTTCCTGAATCCTGGCTAAAGCTTCAAAGAGGTTTTGTATATCTAGTCACTCAGATGGACAAATGCATGGTTTTAAATGCTAAAAAAAAATAGAGTTATAAAAGAGCATAAGTAAGCTTGTCTTTAAATACTTTTATATTGTTCAAATAAGAAAATTGGCAAGGCATTCTTTTATATGTCATCAGAGGGGCCTCCTCACCTTTTTTCCATCCTTGCATGGGTGTTTTACACCAGTGAAGAAAACAGTCCAAATGAGTTGGCCAGCTGCCAGTTCAAACAGTAGGAAGTTTACTGATTCTGGAAGCTTTATTTATTTTGTGTTTTATTTTGGAAGATGGAGTAAAGAAGCCTGGTAGCATTTCAGGGGCAAAGAGTTGTCCTGTACTTCAGGCTCTGCAATCAACCAAGCATTGGAACATCTCCCACCCTGCAGAGTTCAATTTAAAGATCAAATCCACTGTTTACCTCCTCCTCTCTACTGTCACTCCTCCAATAGAAAAACAAGAAAATGAAACCATCTGAGTAACTGCTACTATATATTCTAGTATTGTAACCAGGGGAGAGAAGGAATGGTAACTACTGTGTAGGTAGTACAAATTAGTTGATAATTCTGTGCAAAACAAAAGGCAGAAAGTTAGACACAGTCCTAACTGACCTCAAGGCCCAGATAAGGCAGTTCCCAAGATCAGCTAATATTAATTAATGAAGGTCTTTCTTCTTCTACTTTATTTTAATTCTCTCTGTAGTTATTGATGTTTCCTTCAGTGGTGAAGCCATCTTTTCCAGTAGGGAAGAGCGTGTGGCTGCTGATCCCCAGTCCTCCCCTTTCAGGTGCTGCCTGTTCTGTTTGGGCAGATCATGAAACCAGACTGGTGAAAGGATGCCGTGTTACCTCCAGACCACCCAGCTCCTCTGCCTGCCTCATTCTGGTGATCTGGTTTGCAGAACCACCCCTGAAACTGTTCCTCCAGAGCAGCCAAGAGAGAAAGGAGCTGCCCTGATCAGGTGAGAATAAGCAACCAAGGGAAGTGAGGAATGTCCTAGGAAGGTGCTGCTGGCAGGGGACATGCTCCAGCAGTTCCATCATCAACACCACCACTTCTCAGGGACTTTAGGCAAAGACCTCCAACCTCAGCCAAGATTGTTTTAACATCTAAGAGAGAAGTCATCCCTAGGAAACTACCAACAGTTGCTGACCTTAACATTATTCACTCCTACTTGAAAAAAATGGTAACAGGTATCAAGGATGAGACAAGGAGTAATCATTACCTAATTTTGGTTAGTACTTTTCACATCAAAAATTCTTTCATTGTGAAAATAAGATTAAAATTTAAGTATTAAATACAGGAAGCTATAAATATAAAATATAGGTGCAGAATATAGCATATGGCTTAAAGCAGTAATGATAAATCACCACAATAACTCAAGTTCACTCGACAGCTGAAACTGCCAGAGCAGAGTAACAGGTGACTGCTAACTCAGTATCATTAAACATTTTAGTGCAGTTATTTCTGGCTGCAAACAAGTATATGCATATCTGCATTTGTACGTATGTGTGAGTATATAAGTGTAAATGAGAGGAACTGTTACCAGTGAGTTATAAAAATAAAGAGAGCATGTTTTCAGTTCTTCAGGAGAGCCCTGAAAGACGAAAAAACCTGTATTTTCCTCTAAATCTGCTTACTGGAAATTACCACTATCTCAGAGGACACCTACCTTTGGGCTTCGATTTCTAGCACAAGACATGGGGGAAGATGGCTGGTTTGACAGGTGTCAGATGATGTTAGCATGCTCTCACATATTCTCTAAGAATCATCTCATGGCAAATCTATTCACCATCTTTTGAAGGAAAAACAAAAAGAAACTTCCCAAAACCTGTAAGGAAAAAAATCATTAAAATTATTCTCCAGCATATAAAAACTTCCTATTGAAGAAAATGGCTACTTGTAAAACTAAAAATTAATGAACTCTAAAGGAAGATTTAGGAAGAGATGGAAGAATGAGATATCCTGGATCACAGTAGTGAATATATAGGTTTTTAAAGAAGACTGAATTGCTATCTGAATAAGATTTCTAGTAATGCGAATTAAAAGGTTCAGAAAAATCAAAAATATTAGAGGGTATTGACAAAGCCATATAAAATGCAGAAGGTGAAATTTTCTGTATTGTTAGCAGATTAAAAAAAAGAGTAATGACTGTTTTAAATGGGCAAGGAGTAGGAAAAGAGCTATGATATAAACTGAAGAGTGGCCCAAGAGGACGTACAGGCACTGGACACTGTGTTCTCTGGTGTGTATATCTGGTACACTTCACCACTCTGCTGGCCGTGTCTTGGCCACAGTAGAATGCAGCTTTTGACTCCTGCACAGGGCACAGAGATCCAGTCTCCTCCACCACTGCTTCCTACTCAGGTGGAAATAGGATCTGTGAGGACAACATAGTGCTGCTGGCAGTCACAGCTCTTCCCCAGATAAGCAACCTCTCCTCTTGCTTTGCCCCTGCCTCACTTTGCCTGATACCTTGTATTCCCTGACTCTCTGGAAGAGCTGTTTTCTGCATCACTCTGATTCTTCTCTTGAGCACTAGATTTCTATACCACTTTAGTGTTCCCAGCTATCTCCCAGAGTTTTGTACCCAACTCCCTAAATGTAAGACAGTAACTCCATTCATAGGGCCAGTCTCTGGACCCACTAAAACAAAGGGAGAAGGCAGGCAGGCAGCCACATGGGCAGTTTCATTTCTGCATATGGGCTCTGGTGGGATCAGCCCTTGTCTTCAGTGACCACAGCTCAGCATTAGTCCTCTTATAAGATGTGCAGATGGCTTCCTCTCTGCAATTCCTCCAATGAAAAATAAAACTATTTAGAAGATTAAAAGAAGCAATGATAAGAATGATGAGAATTGTTGTACAATACTGATGAGGACTGAGGGATGTGAAAGACACCTTAGGAAGATGCTGGTGAGAACAAAAAACGTGACAGCTTTAGTGCTGGGTGGGTACTAGCAGTACAGTTTGCCTCATATGCATTCAGGTGAGCAGTGGAGCCCAGGCCCTGGTAAAGATGGATTCCTTAGCCTGACAGAGCCTAGCCTACCCCCTTGCCAATTTTACAAAAACAACAACAACAAAATCTGTTTTCTCACTAGTTTTGTAAGCCAGTTGTGTTTTACATGTCCTTGTCCAATAACAGGATTTTCCCGTGAGAATCAATCTCTTTTCAGTTTCAGGCCTGTCTCCAAAATCTCAGGATGTTTGGTTAAAGGGACATTTCAGCCACTTTCCTTTAGCAAAAGTGACACTGAGCACAATAGCAGAGAAACTGAGAGAGAGCTGTATGTAGACAGGCAAGAAAATCAAACTCAGGAACCAGTGCTGTGTGGAGCCACTTAAAGTCAAGACAAATATTTTATTTCTCACCTTTCAAGCAAATACATGTCTTTTGTGTCCACTCTTTAGGGTTACATGGAAAAGTGAAACCTTGGAGACAGGAAAGAAAGAGACAACAAGTTATTACAGACTTCACTGATTTGAGTTCAAGTCTTAAGACATAGTGAATTACTATTCTAATTTACCAGTGTCAGCTCTGTTTCAAATCACTGTTAATCATTTAGTTTTGTGTGTTTTACAAAGTTGAGACAGATATTTCTAAATGTATTGTGAGGCACATGGGGTTACAACTTAGATACTTACACATATATATTTCAATAAATTCATAGTTACTAAAATTCATCTATAGGAAACAGTGTTTGAGTTCCAATTCATCTTGTGGTCAACACCATCCAGTAGTTTTGTCCCTTTTCTTTCCTTTTTTTAATGCAGGTCATCCATTCAGTTCAAATTCTGTCAAAACAGCGCAGTTGATCTAATTCCTCATAATCAAAGCAGTTATTTTGAGTTTTAGTTTGCTATAATTGTACTGCTACAGAATTTAAACATTCTAAAATATGGGGTGGGTATGGTGTTGCAGCCCCAGCAAGCATCACCCCAAGTCTCTGTGGCCTCTCCATAGCTTTCCTGCGCCTGTCATATTATCATCTTTTCACTTGATCTTATAAAGAGTTTATATCTGCACCCTGGCAGTTTGATATTAATTTTCTTTTTCTGAACTTCATGTTTGATGCCTCAGCATAACTGAAGACAAATCCACCCACAGTATCATGCAAAGCAAAAGTGCTCTTTCCCTCACCACTTGTTTTTCCACAGCTTCCCTAAGCCCTGGGTTTTCTCCTGAAAATTTCATTCTTAGCAGTCTGTTTTCTGTTCCCTCCAGGAGGGATTGTACTGTGTATTTTACACAACTGGATATCCTATTCTGCAATTAAAATATGCACATTTCTAACAGCTTGTTTTCCTTTAAAAAGCTAAAAGCATAGGATCATCTTCCCCTGGCTCTTTCTTGCTGGCTGCCCAACAAGGGAGGAGTGAGCTCAGAAGGATTATCACAGGAAATAAACATGCAAATGGACAGGGCAGAGATGAAAACAAATCAAGGTCTAAGTGCGTAAGATGGACCTGAGTGATGCTGTTGGTAGGATACCTTTGGAAGGGTGGGTTTGTACTGCAGGGAACTTCAGAAAAGCTTTCTGGCTTGGTCTGCTATTCCCAATGTGAGGAATAATACCTGTAGCTGAAACAATTTGCAGAGAAATCTACCCATATTAAGAAAAATGTAAACCAAGTTGATTGATTCAGAGCTCATATCCTTGTCTGGAGATACTGCGACTGGCAAATTATCTCTCTGAGAATACAGATACAATTCCCAGCTTGCTCCAATCTGCAGGGTCTTCCTTAGAGGGATCAGTTAAAGCTAATCTCATCAGAAGGGTTCATTTCCCATTCCTGCTCAGTCCCAGGTTCCCTGTGCACTCCACATTCCTGGGACCTGGTATGTGGAAGGAGAGGTTTTTTGCCCCATTTTTGGGCAGGATTCTAACTGGGCTACTCTCCTAAAATCACAGCCTAGAACTGGGCCTCACATAGCAGCATGACCTTTAGCCAATATGATATGCATACATTCATGTCCATATAGAACAAAAGCTCAGTAAAAATCTATGGGGGGGGTCAAATAAGTATATCAGGTTATTAGTTGTCCCTTCCCTTCATAGGGAAGGGACCTTCAGGTCTTTTTCACATAAAAATGCACCGGAATACCTGTTAGGAACAAGACTGTGAAAAATCAAAACACCTTTGATCAAATTTGTTGGAAATGAAGCCAAAGAAAGGGAATCTTACAGCCCACATTATATAAAGAGATAACAAAGTAAAAAATTAGTGTATTTGCTGCCACCCTACTTTGCAGCACACGCAGTGTACACCTACCACACAATAACATACATTACTGAATCATAAATCACACTTTGGTCCAAATAACCCAAAGCATTTTACAAACACTAATTAAAATTTGAAATATCTCTCTGAGGTACTTAAACGACAATGTACATAATTTGTAGGTGGGAAAAGTGAGCCAAGGGAAGGTTAAATTAACTCACTCAGGATGAGAAGGGGAATCAGCGAAAAATCAGGAAGACGATATAGATCTGTATCCCACTCCTCTATACAAACTAAGGGCATCTGTCCTTTAATTTGCAGAGTGAGTGTTATAGAAACTTTAAAAAGGTTGTCCAGGAGATTACTTGTCAGAGCACATTTAATTACTATGAATTCTAAGTGTCTGGTTTTAAACTACTATGTAGGCTCTATCATATTGCTGTTACCCAGTATTGCAAGACTCTTAATGGAAAAAGCGATCCCTGCTCATCATATAAACCACTTCTGGATCTGACTCAGTGACAACTGGATACAACCACGTGAGTTCTCCTGAGATGACCACTAATTGGTCCTTCATGGTAAGTATTGCTGCCTCCAGGAATTTGCATTGCATCATGCAGAAACATAAAACCTGTGAAATAATTACAGAAGAGCTGCAGGGAGAGAGTTGCCACAAGCAATGCTCGGGCCTCTCCTCCTGGGCTGTGTCATGCTCTTCCCAAGCAGCAGCAGGAGCTCCCAGTCCCTTTCCCTACACAGGGGCATCACTGATGAGTTCCCCCCTCCTCCCCCATCCCCCTTCTGAGGATTAACGTTTTGCCTAATTATAACTATACCTGCCCCATGAAATTATCTGAATTGCAAAATAGCCAAATAAAAGAAAAAATTTATCACACTTATTTTCTAGATTTATTTTTCCTCCCGTTAGCAGGGGTCACTCCTCAGCACCAAGAAGGAGGGTAAGAGGGAAGCAGGAGGCAGAACACTCTGTGTGGAGGAGTGGCCTCTTCAACAGACAGTTTTCCACTAGAATTGTTCACAAAACTTGTGCAGCACTGGAGGCAGCTTTGTGACATTCCTGGGGTATTTAACATTATTGATCTTTTTTGACAAATGAGTAATGTAACACGTTCATTACCATTAATCATCCTTTTTCTAATTCAGGTAAACAAGGGGTAGTTTGGTTCGGGCTCAACTAATATCTATTTTCTTAATTATTTTTACAAGGACTCTGTTTGATGAAATTCAAATATCTATTTATTTGGAAGAAAAATATTGATGTTCTTTTCATTTTAGTAAAGCATTCCATGAAGGATCAACTTTCCTATCTGTGCTATTAAAGAAACAAAAAACAAACATGCTATTGTTTCTTAGAACTACATTTTAAAACTGGGTCTGCTGGTTTTGGCTCTATTAGCATGGAAGTCAACGATTAGTTTCACAACAATGCTGGGTGGAGAAGAATCAGATTCCCATCCCCTTGCTTGCCTCTGGCAGCTGGGTTGTTATTAGATGTGATTAAAACTCCCACATGTTCCCATCACACGAGTAATCAGCTCATGGGTTGCCCAGTGCAAATGCTGCTCCCAGAAGGTCCTGCTTTGCTCAGAAGGTGTTTGCTTGGGGTGTGAACAGAGAGCATCACATGGGCTGGCTGTGACACTGCTTTTTCCTGCCTTTCCACCAGGAAGGAACGTTACTGATCCCCCACTCTTTTCCCAACTAATCAGCATCCTTTATCCCTGGGATGTCAACCACCCTGCAGGGGACAAAGAAGCATAAAGAGTCCGATTTTCCCAACATATCCTTCCTGTTGTGATATATTTCAATAACTTAAAAATACCTTCTTGTTATCTGCTCCAAATCGCTTTAGTTAGAACTGTCAAGACACAGTAAATGTACTTCTCAGGTTGCTTTTGCTGGCTCCTTCAGAAACCCTTCACTTGCTGATGCTGACTTTGCTGTCTTTTCACACCTTTTTCAGTGCTGATACCGGGCCTGCTCTCACTGGTTTTTAAACACAGACTTTTTAAACCAGATTTTGAGCTGGGCTATTTCTTTTTCCTGGTAACTGCAGGCAGGAGCACTGCAAGCGTAAGCCCAGTGTTTCCAGCCCTGCTGCTCTCCCAGGAACTCTGAAGTCCCTCTGCTAAGAGCTGTGATGCCACAGCACGAGCAGTATTTCCCATGCCCTGCCTTTCTAACGTTTGTGGCAGCACTATTTTTAGAAGGGATAAAGATGATACTGCTATTTCCCCTATTATTACTATTTCAGTACTCTGATGTTGTTCCACATGTACAGTACTGACAGGCTGTTCACAGAATAATTTATAAATACAGATGTAAAGCACATTTATTTCTCCTAATGAACATACCAATAATGCTCTAACAGTGATAATAACTCTGTTTCCTGAAACCAACAAACCCTGAAATAATATTGACAGGACCAATTGCTTGAAACTTGGTAGAAACAGATTATATTGAAGACACAAGAAGTCACAGTAGGAATCCTGTAAGGCAAATGACTCCACAGAGAATAAAAGGTATGAAAAAGATCTCACTTATATTTTAAAAACACAGCTTCAATAATTTATCATGTCATTTAAAATAATGAATAGAGGTAAATATTGAGATTTTTATGGAATAAAAAGAAATTATTCCAAAAATATGCCATTAGCTAATACAGAACTGTCATTTCATTTTTTAACAGCCTCAGTTTCCAATAATTGTAATAGCAAGCCCTAAGAATGTTTTTTATTAGAGTTCAACAAAATTCTCTCTCATACCTTTGAATGCAAAAGAAAAGGTGAAATTGGCATTTTAAAAAATCCTGATTATGGTGTAATCATTGTAAAAAATCCAATATTAACATAAATTCAGTTAGTTAAGGTGTGTCTATTAATAAATATGTGGTGTAATCTCATACTGTTTCCTGGTATAAAGATTTTTAGGGCACATGAAGAAGGTCTCCTCTACTGCACCCCTTTTTACTACCTGATTTTACACCACACAGATAGTGGTATAAGAATGAGAAAAAGCAGCTTACTGCTACTTCTTGGGCTCTCAAGTGTCTGACAGCTGATTCAGAGAGAAAGAAGTTTAAAAGTGAATCATTTCAGAGGGAAAAAGGCTAATAGATGATAGTTCTGCACTGGATCAGCTAGGCAAGAAATAAAACTGGAGCTTCACCAAGTTTCAGATACCTCCAAGGAGACGATGTCAGAGGAGTTTCAGACATATTGCCTAGAAAATGAAGTTAGAAAGAGAATAGTAAATCACAGAACAGGTGGAAACTGAGGCAATGTGAAAAGGAACTTGACATCTCAAATAGTCAGGGGACTAATAAGGATTGATAGAGAGGCTGTCCCTGACAGCTGAACTGGTCCATATGGGTAGACTGGAAGAAATGGAAGCCACACAGCTCCCCTCCTTTTCCTGCCTCATGTATTAGGAACATCACATTTTGCTGGTCTGGTTCATTTAAGGCGGAGGCCAGAAATAAGAACCCCATGTCATGAAACTGCACTTAGAAAATGTGTTTGGTCTCATGTCTTTTAATCCACAGCACTAAGGGTCATTTTGGTCTTTAGGCACAGATGTGTAACTTCACAACAAGAGAATTCATCTAAGAAGATTAGGTGGCTGGACAATAATTTTATTTGTCCTACTTTTAAAGCATGGCAAAATAAAGAAGAAAAAGAGCATGTCTTTCTTTTCCACCTCTGCTAATTAACACAAAACTGAATGATTTCAGTCAGGTATCTTAATACTTATGCTGATATACTTCCTTCATCTGATGTTATCATTGACTGCTTTTTCCATTGTCATTAATACCTGCCTATGATTGTAGACAGGTAAATAACTGCTGCACAGCATAATCACTCTCTTACATGATTATCCTCTAGAGACCTTAGTTTTATTTGCAGCAGCTCTCTGTCTTTTCACAAAGCAAAGGAATGTATAGATAGTATAAAGCTATAGAAGAAATTCAGATATATGGTATTGTCTGGTAAAACATTTCCTGATTGTCTTAAGCTACCTGCTGGCTCCATTACAGCCTTTCAAAAATCAGAAATCAAAGGGAAATGTTCCCAGCTTTGTAGTGTTCATAGTGGGCTTCTCTGCAGCTTCATAGAAACTGCAACATGTTAGCAGTTCCTATCACTGACCTTCCCTATATTTTTTGCAGCTTCAGCTTGAAGTTTGCTTGCTTTGATATAAATCATTGCAATGCTGCATCACCATGGAGCAAAATCACACAATACAGAGTAACAGGGGAAGCTGATAACTGGACTTTGGCTGATTATGATTCTTTACCTTAATAGGGAGAAGTACTTTGAAACTTAAAACTCCCCAGTATAGGATCATCAGGTTTGAATAGCTTGTCACGTAATCATTTTTATGATAACTGGTAATATGCTGGCAACCAAAACAGCTCACAAGAATACAAACAAATTCTGTTTGGAAAAAAAATTAATTAAAAATTTTATGTATTGATGTGTTCTCCCATTGTCCTTCTTATGCTTTCTGTTTCTAAACACTTTATAGGTTGCTGGGCTGGGGTCCCATATATGTTCTTCAGTGATTGTTTTGCATACAGGGTGTTGCCCAAGTGTGCATGGTAATTTCAACTGTTTAAAGTCCATTTATTTAATAGTCATAAAGAAATAAACTTTGAATGAAGAACAGGATTACATGCCTGACATGCTTCCCACACAGGCTACAACTCACTTAGGTATTATTGCAGCTACAGACCCCAGACTTCCAAACCCCAGTCCTGCTCATATGAATTTGTAATAATGATATGCAGCCTATGACAGCCTCTTTTTCAGATTTGCTTTTCCAAGCAGCCTTGCTGAAATTAAAATTGCATCCCAGATCAATTTCTGCAGGGAAATTGAAACAAAAAGAAAATAATGAATAAAGGAAGATTTCTTACACATCATCATTTATACTCCTAAAACTTTCACTGTTGATTGCTGACCTCTGAAAGGTGGAGAAAGTACCTGTCCCCTGAGTAGATACTCAGAGCGCAGATTTTGTCTGCCGTGACTTGGTATTCAAATTGCAGATTTTTTTTCTTCCTACACAATAATTCTCACATGTGTTAACCAGTGAAGAGAGAAAATTGGATGTATTGTATATCATGGAAAAAAGACCTAGTGTAGACTGAAGAAAAGGCGTAAGTATTCAAGGAAGTAAAAAGATTTTTAAACATTTCCCTGATATCTCTTTTGTTGGTTTATATTTGTGCCTGTGCAGACAAATTTTGCACTAGTTTCTGAGATGATAAAACTTCTACGTGGTGCAAGGAAGTTCAGTCTGAACAATAATGAGCAGTCACCAGCTCTTTCCAGTTGGTTAAGAGTTATTTTAGATACTTACAATCACCAGAAAACTTAACAGTCAGTAGAAGAAAACTTCTGAATTTTTAGCCAGGTTCTCTATCTAGTAGGAAAAATGTACCTGAAGGTTACTGTTACCCAAAATTACATTTGGACACATAGACAGGTGCCATTGTCACTGAAAACAGTGAAATAAACTCTCCAACCAATTTGCTGGGTTAGAAAGTTGATATTATTTTATTGGCAGCACTGGATGCATGGGGAATTCTCCTCAAAGCATGCATGCCCAGTAGCCTAAAATACCAGCTTATATTCCTCAAACTAATACATATTCATCACATTTCCTGAATACATCCATATATGCTAATTGTTTCCATGGACTTATTCGGGTATGGTTCTGGATCTTTCAATGAATCTTTTCTCCTTGAGAGTACCTCAAGTATGTGGTCAGGTCCTAATGTACTTCTCATATTTCTTTGTTCTGACACACAATTCTCATTCCCCAAACTAAAGATATCTGCTAGTACACACTAATAATTAAAATAAGCAAATAAGGATGTATAAGCTGGCACAAAACTTATTAGTCTTAGATGTAGGGAGTTAAAACAAGGCCATGTAAATCTCAGGTTTGTTTGTAATAAAGATTGTATGGTACAAAACTAAGCATTATCTGTGAATATAGAGATCATACACTATTGAGCTAAAGTTAAAAGAATTCTTCCAACATCTTCCCTTACTGTGGCTCAGACCTCTTGAAAAATTTAACTTGCTCAGTAACACCATTAGACAGAGGTTCTGTAGCTTGAACACAGAATCTCTACTGACCTTAGAAATTCTTGTAAGCAACTTTTACCTTCTACAGGCTATTGACAAATACTTTCACATAAGGCTCTGTGGACTGTGATAAGGCTATATTACAGTATGTCCTGCAGTAATTTCCTCCAGATCACATGCATCTAATTGTAAGTCTGAATAAATTTCAGAACAGGATTGTGTAGTCTTCATATTCTGTCTGACATGTGGGTCCATGTCAGAAAGGTGAGCCACTGGGCCTGGCATTGTATGTGTTCAAGGGAAAAGAAAACAAATCTTATGAAAGAAAGATCATTCAGTGGCCCTCTCTGCTTAATATTTTCAGCAGAAAAGTCATCGTGGTCCAAATGCACAAAGGATAACAAAGTAAAGACTGGTTTTGAGTCAAATTCCAAATTCTATGCTCATGAATTCTCCTCTCCCGACACCCCCCAAAACACTTAGACACAAACAAAGCTTGGTAGGGGAAAACTCCTTCAGCAATTGTCTAGGGAGACAAAATTCAAATGAGAAGTGGGAAACTTAGTTTAGATGAGTACAGATTCCCACCTAGTGACACCGGTGACAAATGTAACCACCCAGATAGGTGAAAACCTCAGGTGTCCAAGCAGACACAGCCAGCATCAAAAGCCCAAGATTTATTTGCTCCTGGGGCTGAGCTGTAGGGGACACCTACTCATTACAGAATTGTTTTGATTTCCTCCTTCCTTTTCCCACTCCCCTGTAAGAGCACTTTGCTCATTCAGGCCAGATCTGATCACATTTTCTCCTATTCTCCATCCTCTTTTGGCTTCTGGGCATCTTTAATATGCACAACAAAGTGTCAGTTTCGTTACCAGCAATCTGTATTCAAGGATATAAAATCTGTGTAAATTCCACAGCATTGCACAATGTTTCCATTTAACCTGAATGAAATTCAAGTGCAAATGAGGTGTTAGTCATTCATGAATAGAACCCATAATGTGTAGACGTGGTTTTTTTTTAAGGTGAATTTAGTACCAAGCAAAAGGTGCCAAATTGACAACACTGAAAACTGAAGTCCTCTATGGATTCTCATAAAAGGGATGATGAGGGAAGCAAGCCACATTACTGCTTGTAAATGCTGACAACTTGCACTAGGGATGGAAAGATAATTCAAACATAATGTCCCTTTAAGGCTTCACTCTCTGTAGAGGGAGTATTAGTCCCTACACAAATCTAGTGGGTTTTGTGACACAAAAATTTCAGGGTATGGAAAACTGAGAAATGCAGAGCTCCAAATCATTTTACTTAAGGCACTCTGTAATGAGATCTAATCAACTTTGAACACCTAGGGGTGAAATTCCCCCTCCTTTCCATAGATTTATTTTGCTATACTCCCAGGATGGTCTCCAATTTGTTATTGTTAAACAAGTGATGTCATCCCCAAGTAACTAAAATGACTGGAAATAAAATAAGTATCAGAGAAAAGGCTAAAACAGTACTTTCATCTTGAAAATACCCATGATTTGCTTTTACAACAAATACATAATCCTGCAATGTAAATGCCACATCATACCCAGCAGATGCATAGGTACCGACTGACCACAGAAAGATCTTTCACTCAATAAATAATTGAATATGGCAAATCCCATCCTGCAGTTTCTCACTTGTAAAGCACATGCAGTTCAACATACCCTAGTTCAACATGATTTGACACCTAGGAAGAAGGGGTTGTAGACAAGAGCAACAGATTTTCTTTAAATATCTTCTATACCACCTACATCCAGGCAAAACACAGTTCTGCATTTACAAAATACAGGGTATTGAGACAATGACTGACTTCCAAGAATTACAGGGAACCCTACAAGGCTGTATGCCTGGTCAATGTCATGGCAGATGAATTTCACTATGAATAAAGAAAGGCTACACACGCTGGAAAAATTGTAAACTTCAAATATGTGCAAATAGGTTCTGAACTGACAATTGTGATTCAACAGGAAGAATATACTATAGATCCTAGAAAGAATTAGGTCAGCGCTCATTATCAGTCAAAGCAGCAAATAAACTATTAAGAATTTTTAGGAAGGAATAGAAATAAAACAGAGGGAATAGAAACAAACATTGCCTTTGAATAAATCTGTGACTCACCTGCATTTTTAATATTTCTGTAGTTCTGGTCTCTTTTCAGGAGGATATGGTTAAATGAAAAAAAGGACAGTAAGAAAAATGTATATCATTGCAAAGGACTGGGTATGCAAGAACACCTCAGCTTGAAAAAGCAAACTAAGAGCGAATGCACAAGTCTATCCACGAGCAGTCAGGAAAGAGTGAAAGGACATTGATTCCCATAGCATCAGTTGTTCACTGATTCTCAGAAATGTAGGCAGCAACAAACAAAATCCAGTTCAAGAAGGAAAGTTTGAGCATGAGTGAGCGAACTTGTGGAATTCAGTGCAGAGGTCACAAGGGAGGACTGGAACAACACACAGAGAAGAATTCTGTGGAGTTTACTGCAAGAAACATCCAGCTCAGGAAATAGCCTGAACTGAAAACTGTTGGAAGTGGAGGAGTAGAACAGGTAGCAACATATTGCCTTTGTCTGACTGGACATCCACTGTCAGAAGTAGGACGCCAGACTAAATGAACCTTAACCCAACCCAGTAGGACCATTCCTATGTTCTTATGTTGCTGGCTTTACCTCACAGCATATAGCTATAGATTTCCAATAGCTGAGTGGAGATAACATAAAGCTATAAACCAGGTAGCTTTGCTAGTCCTGACTGTGATATGTGTCCATTCAGCCCTGTGATGCTTCTTGAGTGAGCCTTGACACATACCTACATGGGGTGTCCCACAGAAATACAAGCACCTGTATGTGTGCATGAGTGTGTAACGGGGTGAGCAGAGGAGGGGTAACCCACAACTTCACCCCCATGCAGCTGGTCGCAAGTGATCTGACTCACTCCCATTTACTTTTATCGCTGTGGATTGGTGTGAACAGAGGCAGGAAAAGGTTTCAGCGCAGACTGGAAATGGCCAAGCAAGAGCAGGAGACTGTGAAGAAGAGAAAGTCTTCAGCAGCCCAGGGTGGCTGTCTGAGTAAAAGCCACAGAACCTCTGTGACAGTCATCTTCAGAATGTGAATTTACCATAGACGCAGCTTGCCAAAAAAGCAGCACTGCTGGCTTTTAGCACTCACACAGGTACAGTGTTCCAAGCTTCACTTCCAAAGTACAAACCAACTGCTACCTATAAAACCAATAGTCTCAAGCTTCCCTTACCTCATCAAACCATGCACTGCAAAAATGCCATTTTACTCCAAGGATTATTTTTTGTAAGATAGACATTTTTAAAATAAAATTCTCCCTTAAACATTCATTTATTTCCCTGGTTTTTCTTCTTCCTAAGCACTTCCTCCTTTACATAACTCTGAGGGCTGTTGAGCGATAGATAGAGCAATTGTCATTTTAAAATTAACATACCTTAACACAGATGTTTACAGATGCCAGGGAGTGCCTCATGAATTCCACATCATCTTTCCCTGTGTGCTGTGATTCTCCACAAGGATAAAGATGGCAAAAAACTGCCCAAGACTCCCTGGGATTCCTCCTGTCCTGTGGACTGTGGAATGAGATAGGGAAGAATTATCACTGCCTTCCAGAGTGGCCAAAAACTTCTCTTTTATATAGTGATAAACAAACCCCTGCAATTGCAGCAGGATGACACTGGCTGGTAACTGTCACAGCTGTCCCAAGGCAAGCACTGCAGGACTGCGGCCACATTTGCACTGTCTGTGATTCTTACTATTTTCTACAGAGGCAGTTCAGTAAAACTGAACTTCAAAAAAACCTTAAGTCACATGAATGTTAAAATACAGTAAGTTATAGCCATGGTAAAATGTTACTATGAAAATGCATTTGATCGGCTTATAGTATTTCAGTTCCTCTGGTTCAGCAACATGACTGAATCATTATGTGCAGCATAATTAAGTATTAAAATTTGATTGTCCAAAAATCGTAAGCCTCCAAATTTGCTTTGAAATCATGTGATTTTGAAGCATTGAGGTTATTTTGTAATTTCTACCTGTTGAGCAGAACCTGAGAGAGAGTAAATACAGGTCCCTGGTCTGCCCAGCCACTGGGGTTTGTCCCCTCTGCAGCACCAGCTAATTCTTTTGGGGACTGAAGGCCTTATAGTGTTGCCAAAAAATTTAACTACAATAAGAGCAATGTGTCAGAGTAGCTTTTCAAAGGTTCTAAATAAACACTTATACTTTCCAAAAAATCAGGGGAGATCAGATGCATAGGTAGCCTTTGTTATTATGGTATGCCTTTTCTCAGTTTAGAAAGGACAGGAATTTGCTTACATTTATTATTTCAATACCTCATCAGCCATAATTCACTTCACTTTCTCATACACTACAAGTTTTCCATATCCAGTACAGACTCTCTCTGGATCCTTTGATAATGCTTTGAATTAATTTTTAAATTAGTTCCTCCCTGCCTCTTGTTTAAATTTTAGGTAAGGAAGGAGAGTTGATTGCGACTAGTACTAAAGGCAAGAATAAAAACTTTGTGTGACCATTTGGAACTCTCACTCAATTATCATAATCATACTTTCTAATTTTTTTAATAAAACTAAAAATCCATATCTAAACAAAAGCTTTATTCCTCTATCAGAAATGAAACTTTATTCATAGTTATTAACCATTATAGCAGACATACCCCTTATATAAATATCTATAAAGTAATGAGTCTTTCCTGGAATAAGATGCATATTAATTAGATCCTACAGCACTTGAGAGACTTTGGTTCAATTCCCACCAGTAAGGTCAGGAAATGCATCCACAGTAGTTAGCAGCTAGTTTCAAAATCTCAATGCACCGAGCATGATGGGGTCATTCAGTGGAGCAGATACCCCAAGGGAAGGGTAAAACAAGAGCCAGGGATTATTTCACAGCACTGAACTGGTACACTGCGGGAGTGATGGACTTTCCTTTCAGAACAGAAAACCTTACCAGCATACTGTCCTTGTGGCCCACTCTCATTATGAAGAATGTAGCATGTGAAGCAATTAATTGGATGATATGGGCTGGAAAAAGCTAAGGAAATTGTGTGTGCATGTGTGTGTATGTGGTGGGAAATACAGTACAGGACGACAACGCTGCCATAACCACCCTGACCCTGCTCAGTCAGACACAGGACCAGGCAAACCCCAGGGCTGGGGAGAACCAGCACCTGCATTTACTCCCACTACCTGTTCAACTGGTAGATGTGATGAAACAACCTCACATCCCTGCAAGTGTTCAAAAGGAATGTGGATGTGGCACTCGGGGATGTGATTCAGCAGTGAACATGGTGGTGGCTGGGCTAATGGTTGGCATTGACAATCTTAGAGATCTTTTCCAACCTTAATGATTCTTTGATCTCCACAAGACTTTGAAGCTCCAGTGCTGAGCAGGGTAAAATAATGCAAAAAGCCTTCCACACACTTGAATTTTAAATTCAGAGGATGATTCACTATTATGGGAAGATGCATTAAATATCTCATCTTTACCCATGGGCTGCTAATGAACCAGGCTCTAAACACTAGAAGACTTTTACATGAGAACACAATTCTTTGAACACCTCCATGCTATCAAGAGAGGTTTGTTGCTTTTTTCAATATATACTTCTGTTATTCTATCAGTTATGACAAAGAAAAAAGATAGAAATATGCTCTGTAAACTTTGAATTCTGCTCTTCTTCCACCTTGAATTGCAGCACATACATGAAGCAGAGGTAATTTTTTTTTAATATTAGATTTTAGGAAATTTAAAGGATCAGTTAAGTTTGGGGTTTTTTTTAAGGCAAAATTCTCCTGAGGTACTCATGGATGCAAAGACCAGAAAGAAAAATGGCTTGTGGGGCTAAAAGCAAAATTATCCTTTATGTCAATAGGAAAATTTCTCTGGTAAATTTCACTACATAAGTAATTGTAATAGAAAAAAAAATCCTAAGTGAATGAGCAGTCTTAATGTTTAATAGTACAAAAAATATGCTAGAAATTATAGAACTGGGGAGAGATCTTTCCTCACGGGAAAGCTACTCCATTACAATCCTTATTGAGGTGCTACGCTTTCCTCTGAAGCATCTGGTGCTGGCTGCATTTGGAGACAGGATACTAGGCTACTGTGACCTGTGGTCTGCTCTGGCATGGCAGTTCCTCTGCTCTTAGATTGCAGGCTGCACTAGCATATTATTTGAATGAATTCGGTGTTGCATAGCTACATAAATCATTTATAGGCAAATGATTTATCAGAAATTTTAGAGAAAAATACCATTTGGTCCTGCAGGCAGTAGGTAAGTAGTGGGGTTTTTTAATTGTAGCCACAATCATGCAGGTTTTATTCTTCAGGACAAATATGTTCTCCAGTGGCTGTTTCACCATGTGTGTATGGCACATACACATGGTGTATTACACTGGCTCTTCCATTACATTCACTGAAACTGACTAAAGGGAAGAGGAATCCACATTTCAAGGGAGGAAGAGCAAAACTAACACACAGCACTTTTTTCCTCATATGCATCTTAGGTTTCTTGCTGCTGTAGTCCTAAATACCTGCATGCCCCTGAGGGTGAGGGGTTATGGGGATCCAGGAAGTTTTCTCCTCAGTCCTAGCAGTGAGGGTAATCAGCCTGAGGTGGAGAGTCAGGATCCTGTGGGTCAACAACTGGTTACATGGCTGGCACTGACAAGAGGGCTCTGGGTTTTGCAGCCATTTGACCCTCTTTAAGGACTAAGGATTTCTGGGACCAGATGGGATCCACTCAATCAAATAGGGTAAAAGAATCTCCACCGAAAGGCAAAAGTTCATGGGACCTGATGGGATGTGTCCACAAGTTCCGAAGGACCCAACCTGATAGTAGCAAGCCCACTCTCTATTCTCTTTGAAAGGTCACTGAGAGTTCCCAAGGACTTGAAGAAAGCTGCTATCTTTAAGACAGGAGAAGGAGAATCCAGCAAACCACAGGATAGCCTCAACTTGATCCAAGTAAAGGTGAGAGAACAAGTAGTCCCAGAAACAAGTTGAATATAAGCAAAAAAATCATCCATTGCAACAAAGGCAGCCATCAACACTACAGGCTGCATGAGGAACATTGCCAGCAGGTTGAGAATGTCATCATTCACCCCTACTCACACCTGGTGAGAAATATCTGGGGTTGTTAGGTCCAGCCCTGGCTTCTCCAGTACAAGAAAGATGGATTTAGTGATTTAGTGAAGTTTTCAACCTGGAGGTCTTATCAATGTGTATAAATACTTGGCTTGTGTGAGTAACAGAGAAAATTGAACCAAACTCTTTTCAGTGGTATTTGATGGGAGGACAAGAATCAAAAGACACCAACTGAAATACAGGAAATTCCATCTAAACATAAGAAAACAGGTTTTTGGTCAAACCCAGAAGAGCTCAGTTGGTCAGAGTTAATTACTCCAAGGTTGTAGGTCTGATCCCCATATGGGCCATTCACTAAGGAGTTGGATGATCCTTCTGGATCAGGTCTTTCTGTGATTCTGTGAAACCTTGATATTAACAGTGGAGGTTGAACACTTTTGGAGGTTGCCCACAGAGGCTGGGGAACCATCATCTTTGGAAATACTCAAAACACAACTGGGTACAACTCCCGGCAACCTTCTCTAGGGGACCATGCCTGAGCAGAAGGGATGACTAAGTGGTCTCCAGAGATCCACCAAACTCAGCCAGTTCTGGGGTACTGTGAATTACAGTCCACCTGAAAGATTCCTCCCCAGCAGTTGCACAAAGATTTCTCTTTCTTCAGGATATAAGTTATTTGCAGCACAGAACCTTTTCCATACCTTTACTTCTATCATGGACATCTCAAGTTATTTTAAGGGTGATCCCCTTTACCTGAACACATTTTCCCTGCTACAGTCAAACAGGAAAGTTACTCCAGCTTGTGCTTATGCACAAGAATATAAGAGCTCTTGATTACACTGAGTCTCAGGCTGTGAATCACAAGGAAAGTTTTCAATGTCCAGCAGTTAAATGTTCTAGTTAAATGTTAAGTTTTTGAAGTTCTATTTTTATATATGCAACAGAAAAACAAATAAAACAAAACACCTTTTTATAACTGCTCTTTATGATAGTATTTGTTCAAGTACAGCTTTGATGATACCACTACATGCTGCAGCATCTTCTTAGAGTTTCAGTTTTATAAGCTATACATATTAAGTTTTCAGAAGTAGACTTCTTTATCAGGATTTTTATTCCTAATGAGAAAATAATCTACAAGCAGCATTCTTACATCTCCCATAACCTCCTTGCTGTTAAAAGGTTTGTTTAAAATTTACTTCACAGAACAAAACACAATTCATATCTGGTTATTGTCCTAATGAAATCTATTTCTCCTCCTTACAGAGCTCTTCACTGAGATGCTAAAATTTTACTCACTTGAGTTATAAATACACTGTGAATTAATAGTCAGCATTGTTTGGAAGGTTTTTTAATTGGCCTACAGGGAGGCCTTCTGTATATATTAAACAGATCATGTGTCTGCCTTGCAACTAAACCACCTTTACATTTCCTTTGCACACATTAAACTCAAAGCTGTTTAATGTTTTCTTAGAAGTATTTGGGTTTATTGTTCACACTAGGAAATGACTGTTACGTTAATCAGCACAAACCAAGTTTTGTGATTGGTCCTTAGTGATGTCATTCTAGAGTCATAATGCCCCACAAATAAATAGGTTTGGCTGTTCTTCTTATTTTTATTTATAAATTCTGTTTCATAACAGCAATATGATGCTCCAGGCCATGCACTTCTTGGGGATTATTGCACTTGTCAGGTGTTTAAAATCATTCAGTCCTCTGCCTGTGCCTTATAATACCACTGGAGGTATATAATCAGCCAAAAATACACTGCCTGGAGTGTCTTAATGCTTTATTATGACATATCTAACTTTCAAAATAAATTATTTATTTGGAAACTTGGAAGTGTCATAATGATATCCAATCAGTAGCTGAGCAATAAATATGAAATCAGGAAAACACACCAGAAGGAGAAAGACAGAGGGTAGAAAAAAATACCAGCTCATCAGTCATCACAGGCCAAAACAATGTGTGCATGTGCCTATAGACACAGAGATGTGTGTACACAACCAGTGGAATTCTATTTGTGCACAGACCTGTATCTGGTGAGAATCACACTTACACGTCCCTATCTGATTGCTGATATAAACCATGGAGCAACTGCATCAAGTTAACTTCACAAATGGAAAACATAAGTGGGCTAAACAGATGTTAATAACTAGACCTCCTATTAAATAAAAATTTAGAACATTCTGTACTTTGTCTGTTAAGTCATTCCATATTTAAGAACCAGCTTCTGTGTTTCATGGAGAGGAAGCCTAGCTACATCAGTTGACATTACAAATTGCATATCACATCATTATCATTACAATCACTAAACTACACACATTATTCAAAACTGAAGGTTAAAAGCAAAACAGAATAAAACAATGTCATTTTCTAAAAAAAAAAACCCAAAACAACCAAACCCAAAAAAACTAACTAATCAATTGTACAACAACTAGAGAAATTTAATACTCTGGGGTTTAAATTTTTAAATTAAATTCCAATTTGTAAATTATTATGTGGAAATAAGGAACTCTTCTTAGGCAATTGTGCTAAATAACAGTGCAAACCCTGCAGGGGACCAAATTATCTTTCAGTGAGGGAATATGAAAAGTTTTTTGGAAAAGGGCCAGTTTTAGGTAGGGGGTGTTTAAAGCCTTGGGAGTTACTGTAGCAATAGAAAAGATTAATAATTTGCACATGTGAGACTCCTGGCAAGCAGGACGCAGCTGTAAGGAATTAACCCCTCCTGAGAGACATAAAAACATGGAGCAGCTGAGAAGAAAAGGGTGAGGGGAGAATGCAAAAGTATGCAGAGTACAGATGTCCTAGAAGAGAAAAATATGTAAAGTAGGGTTGAACAATGTACTGAGATTTTATTATTATTTGGGAGGGAAAGAGAATCTTATTGGCAAATTGTGGGTATATGGGAAAAAATAAATACCAGCAGAAGACAAAACTAATTTTCTTATTACTGCCTGCAAATGCAAATAATCTGAATAAAAATCTGAAAGCTTCAAAGTCTTTATTGAAAGGATACTCTCAAAGTGATCTGGCCTAAAACTAGACCAAACCGGCTTTGTTTTGGTGTTCATGCATGCCTGCCCCTGCTCTGCATGCTGACTCCATCATTCTTGTGTGCGGGCAGGGGCTGAAACACACAAGATGCTGAAGGGATTGGAGGGCAGGCTCTCACACACACAGCCATTGAGCAAGCAAAGCAGATCTGAGGGCGAAGCATTGTGTGATTCGTGGGTCTGTAGCTGCAGAAACCCAGCTCCCAATATTTGTTCTTCCTGGCTGCCTACCAGAATAATTTCTCTTGTGAGGGTCCAATTTTGCAGCTGCTCAGCATGGCAGAACCACCCCCCTCCCCCAGCCAAATTCAATAGGGCGGTGCATGGGCAGCAGCATGGGTGCACTGGAGCTCAGATGATAACTCTTTCAGAGCCTGGTAGAAGGCCAAAGCAATCCAATTTTTAGGTTGTATTAGAAATCTGAGACTATTACCCTTCAAAAGGAGAAATTAGGTTTTAGAGAGGTGAAAAATGGAATCCTTCCGCTGATTTACCTTGCTAAGTATTTTTTAATTTTCTCTTTGGAAAAACAAATTGGTCAAGAGAATGTTGAAAGTGATCATTAACTGAGAGGCACAATGGAGATGTTTATTCAGATTAAGTCATAGAGAGCAGCATAATTTTCTATTAAACAAAAGAAATGATCTTGAAAGAAATGCATCTTTAAATGTTTCATGGATTGTCTAGAATCCAGATGATGGACTTATTTTCTTTTTCTCCCCATTTCACAAGGAAATACACAAACAGATTGCTTAGGTTTATTGCATTTAGACTTAAAAACAAGACCTAGATTTTTATATCAGCTAAAGCAAATTCTACTTTAAAAAGAGCGCCATAGAAAGAATACACTTTTAACATAGTAACTGTTTCAGCACAGTACTTTTCAAGTAAGTACATTCAAGGGGTTCTTTGGAGGCCTCAGGAGATACAGAACCAATAGGTTCAGGAGATTAATATACCTCCTTGCTTCCTATACTTGTTCTCCAACAAATAGAGTATATTACAGCTGTTCAAGCGTTTACTGGTCCATCAGATTTCACGACTGTCCTCTCCCTCTTTTCCTCCCACAACTCCAATCATGTTAGCTAGGCTCTAGGGAAAGGTGAAGCACACAGTTACAGGTAGTGCTTTGGAAGTGGTGTAAAACAGGCATGGAACTGCAGTGTGATGCATCCATATATAGTAAATTTTAACCTCCCGTAAATAATCTGGTTTCCCTCAGATGTTCTAGTTCACAGGATTACCTGTCACTCACGCCAATTAGGTGGGCACAGGCTCATATCAACACTTCTGTACTAAAGCTAAAATGAGATCTGGCAGATTGCTTTTATGTATTGCATCTTTCATATGGTCTTTTATCCCCATGTATTTAGCAATGCATGTAAAACATGTTCTTACTCCCTGCGCCATGCCTTTCTCTGGGAGAAGCACATGTGGCCCACCCTGCTTCTTTTCATTAAAAACGATGTTGTAGACATCCTAATTCCTCACACCACTTATTTATTTCCTCCCTCCACTAATTTCTCCTTCTCTAGCACAGAAAGCCAAAAAAACTTGATGGGGTCACCTTCACCTTTGGTAAGGCTCAGTTTTTCACAAGTCCACCTTCAATATACCAATCCCTCTTTAAATGGCAACTTCTGTCATAGATCCCAGCATGGACTAAGTTATCAGGGTTGCTATAGATGTAATCTATGCAATGTAGACAGAGAAATTTTCAAGTTGACTGGAGAAATATTTTTGTGACAGTATACACATACAGCTGAACTGTATACTCATTTTTGCATTGTACCCACCCTTGCTACAAGACCATATTAGGCTCTGAACAGACGCCCATAAATTAACCTAAATAATGAAAATATTTTGAGCTCATTTACCCTAAACTCAGCAATCACCCAGGATACTTCCATCAGCTTCTATCTGCAGGATAAAAAAGAATCATATACAGGCTTTGAAATTGAATAATTTGCTCAACTATGTAAGAAAATATCATTGTCCCACCACCTCTACAAACTAAAACCCAGCCTTATTCCACAAAAAAAAACCCAAAAAACTCAGACCTTGGTTTTACTGTACATCTATTTAAAGCATGCTGAGTGTTTCCATATCCTTTGAGCTGACTACAGATTTATCAACCAAAGCATACAGTGTATCCTCTAAAATACACACATACAAACATACATACATGTCAGTAAAACTGAGACATTACTGCAAGTAAAATAGGTGCTTTATTGTAAGCCCCTACTCAAACTTATTCCTAATTCATTGGGCTTTTACCAAATGATCTGAAGTTTCTCAAACTGTTAACATTTTAGTTCCGTATTTTAGAAAGTTTCAGCTGAAATAATTTTTTTTCTGGGAAGAGGTCTCTTTGTTTGAATAAAATTTCCCAAATATCATATTTGAGTATAAATTATTTAAACAAATAAATAGAAGGAAATTCTTCATTTAGTAAATATATAAATAAAATTCACAACTAGCAACTGCAGAGATGTCAATGGTTTAGTCAGCAAGCTGGCATATCTTTCCAGGCCCCAACAACCATTCAAAGACTTCCTAAACCACAAATCCCATAAATATTTAACAACTTCTGAGATTTTTTCTTTTCTTCTATGAATTCATGTAATTTTCTTTAACTCCCTTGTATTTTTTGGCCTCTGTATATTCCATGGAAGTGAGTTGTGATAACATGTCTTATAAAAAGGTAATCTTCTGTTCTTCACTTGCTTTACCTCTGTGCCTGAACTATATCCTTGTGTGCATCCTTATTGCTGTACTGTGAACAAACCCTAGTTTGTGCCTCTTCCCAGACTTATATATAGCAGCTGCTATATATATATGTGTGTGTCTCTGTATAGAAACTCTATCTCCAATCAGTGTATCAACATCCAGGTTACCATTGCAGATACACAGTTCCATCCATTAGCACCAAAAGCTTTCAAAATGTGAATACCATGCATATTTCAGATTGATGGGAGAAAAAAGCAATTCAGATAACCATGAATTTGAAATAATTTTGCCAAAAGATACAATTATAGGATAGTCACCATGACTATCCTATAGTCTGTATAGGGGAAAAAGGAAAGTGACCTTCTGCTGCTCAGCATTCAGCAAACCATTCAGATCTTGCAAAATGCTACATCAAAACACTACATAAAGATATGTGTTTAGTTTCTTCCAGATATTGACGGCAACACTCCAACATCCGTGTGCATGCTTATGTCAAAAGCTTGATGTGGTTTTCAGTCTTATACATTTACAGACTTGGGACCCAAAACACAAAACCATGTTTCATTATCAAAGTGTCTAACAGAAAATTGCAAATTAAGTACCTTTAAAACTGCTCAGTCAGGTAGTACAAAGGTGCTATGCTTGCAAAGGTTTCCACATAGACATTTTAATTGCATTAAATTGTGACTGAGAAATGAGGCTGGTCCTGCAGTGCATATATTATGTAAATATAAACCATTTAAACATAAAATTATAAAAAAATGGAAATAAAGAAAATTTTTATTTTGCATATAGAAATGGTTCCTTTTTCAAGTATGTAATAAAATAGTCATTTAAAAAATTTAAAAATAAAAAAACCACTTTGGAAACAAGTAAAAAAATGTGTAAGGAACAATTTAACACCCTCTGGAAGAAGAAACCAGGCCATACACTAAAGATAAGTAAGTGAAGAGATACTGTCTTAGCAAAGATGAAAATAAGCATATGCTGAAATATTTCCTGGAACAGGGTCTGGAGGCCCTAAAACATCTCCACTTGCAATTCTGATAGGTTTAAAGTAATTTCTGAATAAAATCTGCTTGGATATTTCTGGAAAAAAAGAAAAAAAAAAAAAAAAAAACAACAACAAAAAAGGACAAAATGTCAGTTTCTGTGAATGCAGAAAATTAATTAATAGTAATACACCCAGAATGTAATTTAATGGACAATAATTAGTTTCTATTGATATGCACTTTCTAATAAAAGCTGTAGTAGTTGTTTGGTGAAAGAGAAATATTTTATGCTGTGTATCTGAAATCCATTTCCTGCCAATGCATTTTCTCTCTGTAATATTGCAGGAGTTGTTTTGTGAAACACCTTCTCTCTTTAAACCTTGATAAAATTCTTGACTATGTCAAATGTAATAAGTTTTAGACAAATTACTATCTCCTTGGGCTGGAGAGTTTGAAGGGAGCACAGCAAGTGTGTTTATTTGCATTAAGCACATGCATCAGTGTGGTGTGTGTGAGGAGCTCTGGTACGGCTATTTTACAGCCAGTGTGAAGAGATTGTTTTTTCTATATCATGCTGTAAACCTTGGTGATGTCTGTCTTATGCAATTTAACTCATTCTAATTGTTCTACAAAGAGTTCTTTTGACTTAGTAACTTCTTCAAGCCACTCTTTTAAAAAGACCTATGGAAAACCCCACTCTCATGATTATTAATAATGTAGCTACTATAAGAAACTCTCAGAGTAGCAAGGAAAAAAAGCCCACAGAGACAGAATTTAATTTTATTGTGGTTGGTAGTGCTTAGTTTCATTTTCTTAAATGTTCCAGCCATTGAATAAAGAAATAATTTAAAAAGGAAATAGCATCTACAGTATTTGAACTTGCCTTTAGCACAAAATGTTTTAATGTTTTGAGTCTATCTTTGACAACTGAAACAGACTTTACTGAATACTGGTAAGAGTTCACTTTGTAATAGAAAAGTAGTCACTCCCTGTGATCACTATGTCTTTTTAGTATGCAGCCCAGAGGATTCAGAAAAAGATTACATTTACAATAATTAACATATATGTAAATGGAGATCATGGCTATGAATGATAAATTTTCATAGCAATTTAAACCTTGTTCAAATTAATCAACCATACAGACACTTGATTAATGAAAGGCAGCGTCACTTTAAAATGCAACATGTTAATACATATTACTGTTATCGCTGATCAAAGAATCTTTAAACATAAACCAATTAAAACAAAGTTCAATCTACATTTTTTACTAGTTTAATTCCTACAGAATTATAAGAGTATTATAAAAATTTACGTATTTTATTCTCCTTCATATCTATTTACTAAATTGACTGTAGTACAGAATCACACAAGTAATTCTGCTACTTCATTAATATGATTGGATGTGAAAACTACCAGATTAGTTTTTCAATCTAAGCATATACATAATGGCTGATTGCAAAGTGGGCAAAATGCATCCAATTTCATTCTTCATTTGTAAAACCAGTAACTTGCATCTCATCTCTCCTATTCTCAATTCAATCGTCAACAGACCAGTCACGCAGGGGCTTTGAGTGACTGATAGCAAGGGAGCTGTTTAGGAAGACTGCCTTTGTGGCACCTTCCCATCATCACCTATTTTCTAGGAGCAAGCAAGGCTAGAGAGTTTTATGTAAATGGTAGATTTTTGCAGAGGTCACCCAAGCATCTAAACAAGTTTTGCTAATTTCTATTTTTGTCTTACATAATGATGTGTGCCTTGTTATGCAACTATGCTTCACTTCATTGGAAAATTTTGTGTGTATTTTCCATAAATATATTTAGATAGTTGAAATTTCTTTATCGCTACTAATGAAAAGGCTCGCTAACTTCTAAGGTGTAAAATTTTGCTCCCTTTACCTCATGCTCAGGAAAATCTAGTAAAAATATATAGCACATTTCAAATTGTTGCCTTAATGAAGACTTAGATGCCGTGGTCATGAGAAGAGAATATATGTCAGGAGGAGACTCAAAATGATTAGCTGACCCCTTTTTCTCTAATTCAAAATATGTCTTTAACATACATTACATATCAAAATTTGTATGTCCAAATACTGAGCTTTACTGTAAGTGGTAGTATTGGTACAAGAGTAAGAGACAGTAAAATCAAAGTAAAAACATTACTTCTACCAAAGAAATAGAGATGACATAGAGTTGAATTTGGAAAATGGATCCAGTGGAGCACATATATAAAGTATCCTTGTCTTTATGGGAGTTCCCACACAGGCGAGCACTACTTGGATTTTGATATTAGGAACCAAAAATGCAACAAAATCAGCTTACTAACCACAGGGAGTATAATAATTGACCTGTTCCCTTCCCCTGCAGTAAAATGAGTTTCTGGTGCTAAATACAATCCTTGGGAGAAGAAATACCTGTTAATGTTTTCCAGACACAACAATCTGACAATAAAATAGTGCATTCCTGCAGACAAGCTTGCAGAGATGCAGCCCAGTGATCATGGCAATATGTGTGTGCAGAGTTCCAAAGGAGTTACATGTACATTTTGCCAGAAATCTGCCCCAAAATCCATCAGTCTCATGAAGCACTTCAAACCAGTGAAGAACTTCAAACACAGGAATTTCTTGAAAGAATCCTTTGTAAGTACTCAAACTGTCCCAAGTACAGAAAACGCCCCCAAGCCTGAAGCAGGTCATGGTTTCAGCCACCTCTTGATCAAACCAGTTTGGACCATATAACTTATCCAGTATGTTGAATTTCACAGAAGATTGAGACTGCATTTGCTTTAGTGTTGTTTTCTGGGCTACATCTCAGTTGCCTTGAGACCAGCCCCAAGGTCAGTTTTCCCACTTCCTGATTTGCTGACATGTGCCCTGAATTGGTTTTGTGGCCCAACTTTGGCTTTTACAAGAAAACTCCCATCTGTGTCCTGCACACAGCAAGAGTTTTACATGATGTGCAGTGAGACCCTCAAACCCCATTCCTCATCCAGAAGTCTCCATCTCTCCCTCTGCATTTGTGAGTGGACAGCCTGCTTAGGAAGCCTTCTTACAGCCTGCCCTGGCAGCACCTGCAGCAGCAGCTGTTGGCATTGGTAGTCAAGCTGCCTACAAGCAAAAGGACAATGGGAACAAGAGCCCTAATCTCTAAAATCAATGCAGAAAAAAACAGATTCAAAAAATACCTGTGCCTTTATGAAACAGAAGCTCTCTTGCTTTCAGGTGCTTTGTGGTTGGTGGAGAAAAATCACCATGTTAGCAGGTGCCTTGGGATAAATTACTCATGTACAATAATTTATTCACATTTTCAATAAATTTTTGTTTTACTTTTTACATTTTTTTAATGATGTGGTTTTCTACAAATCCAGGTGTTTGACAGGTTGTCTGAGAGCTTGTAAATGCTTTGCAGAGCTGACCTTCTGAGTCCAAAGAGTGAATGAGAGGGAGCCCACAACTATTTCATCTGACTTCTGCTGGTCAACACACTCCTCTGGAAGTGCTGCAGAAGATATAGCTAAGGACAACTTTTAGACTCTGGAAAAGTATGAGAGCTCCTCTTTCTCACTTCCTTGCATAGGGTGAACAGTAAGGATGATTATGCTTCAGCTGGAGTACACTTTTAGAATTCTCTTAAATAGATATTATAAGAAAAATGGCAATATCCTCGATATCTTATAGTTGCTTTTGATTTCCTCTTCTAGTTATAGACTGACATAGTCCCTCAATCACTTCTTCATCCTTCCTGTATTTATAATTCCTCTCCTAAGCTTATTTAGCCATTTGATTTGGAAAGGGAGCACTTGGCTGGCAACTGGGTTGGGTTATCTTACACTTAGGGTTTAGGTTAAATATCTATGTTCTTGCAACCTACAACTGATTTTATACAAACTTTTGTCCCCTCACTAGTGCTAATACAGGCTGCTGAAGGAGGAGAAAATGTTTGATTTTGGGGGCATTGGGACAAGAAGCAGAAGGAATTTTCATTCTATTCACAGCACAAAGTATGCTCAGCTTTTAAGAAAGAGTGTGTATTTGTTGGCTTGTAATTTTCAAGCATGTGTTTTAGCAGGAAGCAGAAGTGGAGACACAGCAGTAGACTAACAAAGAAGGATCCATTAACCTGACTTTTTTTACTTTCTACCAGATTGCAATTTGCTCACTAATTGAGGAGTGGTAGTTCTTGGTAGCTGGAAAACAGAGCTACAACCTGGCATCAATCTTCTTTTGGTGGAAGTCAGTGGTAACTGTGGGCTATTTTGACACTTGACTACCTGTCACTCAACATTGGTATCCAGCCTACTAACCCCTGCCATAGCTGCAACTACTTTTAGTGAAGGAGATTTTGAAGCAGGAACATTGACCAGTCATACAAGACTGGCCTGAGCCATGAAATGATGGCATTGACAACATCCTGGTTGAGTGCTACAGAAGTGCTAAAAACATACATTTTTAATACCTACTGAAGAGTAAAATATAAGTAAAATTGTTTTCGACAAATTTGGGAATATGTGTTGATATCTCAGGATCAATTTTTAGTGGATATAGAAAGGTAAAGTCATTTGTCAAGCAGATATATTTCCCCTGTACACCCACATTTGAAAGCCAGCATGAAATTTCCCAATCCTGTTTTATCATTCTTTTTCTTAAGCTGAGAAAGATATTTGAAACTCAGCTCTTACCATTGCATTTCTATGTCTGAATACCAAAAAAATTGGAGATGTATTTTCCCAACTGGCTTCTTATTGCATTAGACAATGCTGTGCTACTGTGTTCAATTGAATACTGATAGTTTTTACTGCACTTACATTTGCCAATTTTGTAAACATTTGGTGATGTTACTCTCCAGGTATTGAGTTCTGCTACATGAAGACCCAAATTCAGTATCTCTCTATTAAAGTTCAATCTTTGCAATAAACTTTAAAGGATGTTTTCATTAGATTTCAGGGGGAAATCACATGAGTAAAGACAGATACAAATTTAATAGATGTAAGCCTTGTTTCTCACAAGCTGAAACTGTAAATACACTAGTTGCCAACTGGATTCTGCCAGAAGGAAAACACATTCTGCTTTCAAAATATCTACATAAGGAAAAAGTGACTATACAAGCTATCTAGCTTGAAGATATCACTGGCTGTGCAAAACAGGTCCCTCTCACTCAGGTTTCTCCAGCTTTGTTTGAATTAATTTTATCCTCCAAAAAGCCTAAGATTGTGATCAAAAGAGAATTATACAATGTGAGTAGTTTTAATTTTGAGTGCTGAATGAAACAAATACTTGAAGTCCTGCATTATATAACAACCCCTGAACTCTTAAAGAAGTTCTAAGGGCATAAAAATAAACCCGCCCATTCTCTGTGAAAAACAGTGCCAGATATTAAAGTAACCAGTGAATGTCACCACAGACAAAGGTTCCCTGGCATGCCAACATGAGTGCACACGGGCTATTACAGGTCCAGCTATGGGAGCTGGCTCTTCACCTCAGCCTTCTGGAGTGGGTTCTCCACCTTGATTGTCTGTGTGTTAGCAAAGAATTTTCCCACCCTCCACAAATCTGAGTCCTGGAGTGGATGGTATTTGCATGAAGGACACTTCCTTCATGAATCTAATCTCCCTTGCAAGAAGTTCAGAATCAAACATAAAACCAACAGACACTATTCTGCCTGCAGCAGAAATGTAGAGTTCAAACAGATTTGTTTAAATGTATTTAAGAATTGTGGTAAGACATTTTTGATCATTGTAGCACACATGTGTTAGCACAAACCCAGCCAATTAGGGTAAAACATTCTGGATGTTTTATTCCCGTTAATCCAAACATCAACAAGCAATCTCTTCTGGGTTATCGCTAAGATTTCATGTTCTAGATTTCCATTTTAAGTGCTGATTGAAAAAAGAAAATAATTTTGCCTAAAAATTTAGATTACAGAATGACCCTGACTAAAATAGATTAAAATTAGAAAAGTTGCAGTCAAATATCTTATAAGAATTTGTTTTCTATAAAATATGTGAGTGGGAAATTCACGTAAATCTATCTTATTTTCTGACTTTGTAAAATAAAATCAGTAATCTAAATGTTAAAGTCTTAAGCTGTGGTTTTTATATTTAAAATAAAAATCTTTAATTTAGTAAAACTTAAATTCAGTTAGGTATGAAGATTCCAATTAATTTTACTGAATATTATTCATATGTGAAAGTATTTCTTGGCACCTTTGCAATCACAGACAAATTTTCCTGTCCCAAAACTTTCCTAAGAGTCACACGTTCAAATCTATCTTTTCTTTTATTGACCCCCAGAATTGCTGTGATAATTTTGTTAATTTGACCATTTAAGATCCCGATATATTTGCCTATAGTTATGTATTTATGACTATAGCATTGAAAGCAGAAAAGCAGCATTTGTATCAGTCTCCCTACCCTGTGGCACCTGGGGAGAACTGGAGGGTTTTCCCTGGGCTCTCCCAGCAGCCCCAGCCAAGCACAGCCAAAGGCAGAGCAGCTCAAGAACCGTGGGGCCAGTGGAGCTGAGAGGCCAGAAATGCTGTTACTGACAACGAGTGGCAGTAGGAAAAAAACTTCCAGGTTTGTTAGCTAGGGTATTTTACAAAGGAGGCTGACCCAGAGGTAAGGACAGCAGTGAGCTCCTTAGGACTGTCAAGACAAGAGAAGCGAGATTCTGTACACCAGATAGGGAGCCAGAGAGAGGTACACATTCACAACACAATTATATTAGTTTAGGATCAGGATTAAGTTTTTGATTGCAACAGAAAGGTTGGGGGATTATTAAAAATGCTGTTTAATTGCTGTGACTAGCTTCCCTGTTAAAGTGTTAAACCTTTTGTTTCTCATTCATTATGGAACAAAAGACCAAGCATTTAAAATACTCCTTTTCCACCAAGACCTATAAGATAAACTGCTGCCCTACTCCTTTCTTATTAGGGCAAAAGAAAATAAAAGATTCTCATCCAATTATACTGGAAAGGTGGTCTTGTTGAAATAGCTATGAGCTATGATTTGGGAGCATCTATGCTCAATATTCATTCTTGTTTGCCAGAACATATTATTTTAAAAGTCTGCATCATCAGGAAATGTAAAATCTATGGTTCCCATGTGCAGCCCTTTTACCAGTTTCCCTCTATAGTTGCATCCATACGCCTGAGGAAGAGCCTGGGATTTCTGAGATCGTGTTACCCCAGCCTCCACCAAGAGGTTCTTACCACAAAGGTCATTTCATGATTACTGTTGCTAGTGGAACTGCAAAGTGTCATAAACTGTAAAAAGGGGGCGGGTTTGTTGTTTTTTTTTTTCATTTGTTTATTTTGAGTAAGAAAAGAAAAAAAAACAATGAACAAAAACCCACCACAAAACTTACTCCAGGCAAATCTTTAGTTATTCTTACAATGTATAACAGGGCCCAGTCTGAGCTCATATCTTAATAGATTACAATCCACATCATCTCACATTTGGCAAAAGTGCCAATTCCTCAGAGCTACAAAGAACAATATATATACTTAAGTCCATACTCACCTCAATCAGTCTGTGTCTGCGCATTCTGTGGGGGATTTAGAGGATGCACAGGTCATTGTATCAGAGAATTGAAGAGACATATTACAGTACATTATGCTGCGCTTCACCTGGACTGGACACACATGAAAGAGAATTCAGCTGCCACAGCTCCCTTTGTATCTCCGTTTTTCAAATTCTGAAAACAAGCTGAAAAGGAGAAAAGGGACTCAACTTTTTTAAACCCACAAAAACTACTGAATAAAGATATAATCACAGGTTTGAATGAAGGTAAACAATGTTATCATCAAATTACAGGCAATTTTAAACTAAATATTCTAAACGTGATATTTCCATGTTCATGGAAAATTTGTTTCCATCTACATTAATTGCATTACAGAGATTTAATGGAATGCCTAGTTAAATTGTTAGAAGAATAGGTAATATCCATATAAAAAGAAAAGAATAAAATATGGCACCTGGCAAGGTTTTAAGTTGAAAGCTTACTGTTACTTATTTTGTATTGAATTTGTATAAATGACTCAAGAAGATGTAAAATAAAAATGAGAAAAAAAAAATCCTATAACAAAGGAAAAATTATAGAGTAGGATTTACCAGCCATTCAGGTTTGCATTCCAACAAAACAGCCTATATCTTGGATTTGTGTGGAACTGGTTTTGAATTTTCAAATAATATATATACATCTTTGCTAGATGTATATTAGATGCAATACTGTACTAAAAGTCACCTTATTCTTCCATAGGTTTAGGCAAACCTGATTCTTCCACACAAGATCTTTGCCCTTTGTGGGCACATACATGCCTCAGTCAAAACTTACTTCTAGACATGGTCCCAGGACTGGAGGGTGATTCTAGGAAGCACTGAGGGCCATCAGCCCAAATTACTTCTATGAGAATTGCAGACAAAAGGCTCCTCATGCACTCAGGGACCAGAGAAAAGATGAAGTTATTCATAGTAAGCTCCAGCTTATAATAAGTATGAAAATGTCTGCGGATAAATTTCTGAAAGCAATTTGGTGCCTTCTCTCTGAATTTAAAATATCTCCTTCTTCAGGAAAGCTGATCGTGCAGATGAATCACGTGCCTTTTCATAGATATAAACAATTTCATTTTCAGTTTTTTCAAGGTGATAAACGAAAGCTGGTGGGTTTAGCTGGAATGCCATAAGCATATTCATGAAGGTAAAGAGACTGATCCTGCCGTCGAGGAAATGTGTTTGTGAGAAGGTGAGCAGCCACGGAGGAAAAACTCAGTTAAATTCTGGTTTAAATCTTTCATCTCTTTATTTTACTAGTTCAAGAGAAAAGGCATCACTCCTAAACATATATATAACAGATTGGTAATTACAACAGGGTAAGTGGATTTTGTTCACTAGTGGCTGGAGCTACACAGTTAGCCATGTGGTGAAAGGGTTTTCACCAGACAGCAGGAGCTGCAGCAAAAGCTGTTCATTTCACTTATTTTCTGTAAAAGACCTCACCATGCTTAATACGTTTAATACTTTAAAATTTTACTTACTACCTTGTTGTCTTCCCCAACACAGTTTAGCTTGTCTTTTTCTCATGAAGCAGTTTTGTGTGAGAATTAATTTTGATATGTTTGTAGGTTATCTACCACTAAGCCACAGGAAGGCCCAAGCTGCTCTTTTGCTTTGTGGTCTCCACATGGTGGAGGGTGAAAAGTTACATGAATTGAAGAATTCTGGAGAATGAAGTAAAAACTGCCTTGTCATAAAATATTTTTTCATCTTTTAAATTACCCACACTGGTGTGGTTCATGTAGCTCAGTGGTGACACTGAACAAGGCAGATGACAATAGCTTCACAATGCCAGCACCTTCCTTTGAGCAGTCTGAGCAGTGGCTGGAGCCGTAGGGTGCAGGCAGTGCAGGGGTGCAGAGCAGTGCTCCTGGCGCACATGGACAGTCCCTCACTCCCCTGGAGCTTTGCTGTGATCTGCCCTGCTGTGGGCAACTGCTGTGTAATGCTCTTGATGGGTGCTGTCAAATCCTGACTCACCTCAAGCCTAGAGGGATTGGTCAGTTCAAATTGGCAGCAGAACACCCACCTGTGCTCCAACTGTGCTGGGACCAATGTGTCCCCACACAGAGCCACAGCTCCAGCCTCCAGGTGCTGAAGCAAAGATTGCTTGAAGGCAGCCAGCAACCTCTGCAGATACCATGGACAAGTCCAGAAGGCAACCTTTACCCATGGCCTTACCCTGTGTCATAGAGAACACTTTGGCCAGTCTCCTGAACTGCTGCTGTTTGCAATTTCAGGTATCTACAATTCAGGGGAAGAAGGTGGAGGGAAACCTTGCTAATATCATCAGAACCTGCCAGGTTTTCTTATCCATATTCATTTATGTACAATGATTAGCTCGTTCTTCTCAAATGCCAGGGATGTATTGCTCACTGGAGGAACTTCAGTACCCAGCAGTCTTTAATGTAAAAGGCAAACCTTTCCACTAATGAGCAGTTTGTCTGGTGTTCTTAACCTTATCAGCAGCTCCTGAAGTGATAAAGGCTTAACTATTATGCACTGAAAGGTGTTGATAATTCTCAATCTTCATGCAGAAAAAGGCTCTTTTTTTGTCACTTCTTAGAGTCTACTGTTAAACTTCCCAGACTGCTTACAAATTACCTTGCCTGTTCTGTAAAGCAGACAGCTGGATGCGTTGGTGGGCAGTCGGCAGGTGGAGCCTCCTCTTGTCAGGACAAAAATGATACCTGCTGCTTAACAGAAAAAGAACACTGTGCAGTTTAATGATTTAGACCTGTTCTAGAAAACGACAAGAGCTATGAGTGGTTGGCAGAAAAAATAAAACCCCAAAAGACAGCAAACCATCCCCAACAGAAACAACAACCTACAAAAAAAAAAAAAAAA
>VWZU01000762.1:1616814-1619314 GCA_013397095.1 Sterrhoptilus dennistouni
GTGCTGGAACAAAAGGGAGTCCAGTATTTAAAGCTCATATGAATGAACTCATGCATCCATAAACTTCCTTGTGTATATACAAAATACTAACAAAAATAACATGCACAGTATAATGATGAATGGGCCCTACACCCCTGTAGATTAAGTACAGACTAAATTCAATTTTCAATTACACAGAATGACAACTGAGGTAACTTTTATGACTGTGCATTACAGTGATTAAAATTCACACCCACATGGAAATTCAGGACATGCAGATATAAGAAATACTTGTGTACAGAGGTAGAGTTTCCTTTATCCTAAACAAAACTATTCATTCTTTGGAAACTATCTCTCTTCTACTCTGCTCTCTGCCTTTCCAAATTCCTCAAGATTTGTTGCTTTAGAAGGAATGTGACACAATAAATTACAGCACAGCCGAGTCCCTTCCCTCCTATAAGTGATGAAGGAAGGACATAAGCTTTCTCAGGATTTCACCACAATTTCAGCAGCTATTCCCTCTTAGGATGGCAATACATGCACAGATGTAGTGGCCTGGTGGATCTCTACTGAGCCACCAAGACAGCACTTACCAATGTGTATGAATAAGCATTCTAATTAGTACTGCTACAGTGGCTGCAGTGCTTTGGAGGAGGAATGAAAATCTTATTATTTATTTTCATGTCCTCTTTTTTAGTAAACATATTTCATTAGAGCTTTAATTCACAGACATAACAATAAAATTAAAGTTTTTATGCTCAGCAAGAAAAACAGTAATTGCAAAAAACTTCTATATTATTATTATTATAACTTAGAATTTTAAAAATATAATATTAAATTATCATTAGAGTATGCTTATACCATGATATGGGCTTTGTAGTCTGATCAAACTGAAACACTACTAAAAGCTGGAGGGACTTTCATCTGACCTAGTCCATGCTAACGGACCTCTGCCTGTAGCTGGGTTATTCAGGCAGAGGCAGAATCAAGGTCCCCAGCAGACACAGCTCATCCAAGAAGTCACAACTGTAAACGCAAATGCACTGGAAAGGCTGCACTAAGCAGTGAGGCTGGCTCTGTGTATGTACCCCACGAGTGGGGAAAGCTGTTGATACAGCTGCATCCACTCTCCACGTTCTTTGCCGGCAGAGTGTGTTACTTTGCTGTCCCAGCCAACAGCTCAATGCGGCTCCAGCCCCTGAACAGCATTTTTTTCATTTCCCCAGGCAGTTATTTTCCAAGTGTTGCCACACTCTGGATCATGCCTCAGCTCTTGTTGAAGCAATTCACTTTTTACCACTAATATTCTGTAGGAATGTTTGTATTCTGTTTGAAAAGAGCAGGAACTGAGCAGGAAATGGCAGAGCACTACCAATACTGACTTCTCTGAGACATGAACAAAACTGCATCTAATACAGAGAGCAGATTTTCGACAAAATTCATGAAGAACACTTTCTGCATTTATACCAATTTTTTTCTACTTGTTCCAACAATTGCTTTCCAATTACAGTGGGAACTATTTTATTCTATTAAGGAATGCTTTTACTGGAGTTTTAAACATCTCCTGAGTTCATAAAATCCATCTCTCTGTTCCAACTTGGGTTTTACTTTTTGAACCTCAGGACAAACACACCCACAAATAACCACAGAAAACAGCACCAGGTACAGCACAGGCCAGCTGGGAGATGGGGATGCCTGCACCCTCACCCGGGTCCAGGCTCTGAAAAAGCCATCACAGGAAAAGCAGTTTCTGCATTTCACATGTCAGAGAGACCCCCCCTTCCCCAATGGCAGCCCCCCCCCGAGCAGCACCACTGTCAATTAAACGCTTACGATACTGCACGATATTGTTATCCTGTGTTTGAAAATACCCAGGGTAATTAAACCCCGTGTGTGCTCTGTTAGCACTGATAACACACGATCTGCTGCAGCCATCTGAAAGAGACTTGGAATTTATTTTGGTTTGGTCCTGCGGATACCTTAAACACACAAAAATGCTTGAGCAGCACTTTTCAAGGTACAACGTAAACCAGCTTTGCCAGAGAGAATGTCACTCGAAATGGTAGATATATCGATGGAATCACAGAATCTGCTTAACAAACAATATGTGAATTCAGGGTTTTTTTTGTCTGCTTTATAATAATAAAAAAAAAAAAAAAAAAAAGGTAAGGTAATGTTATCAAATTCAACAAAGTAACAGCAGAGATATCAGTAAATGGTTAAACTTCATTTCCTTGCCTTGTGACTATTTAAAAGCAATATCGCTGTGCAACTAATTTTATGTGAGGAATAGTTGCTCCTGAGTTCCCAATAAAACCCTGCCTGCAATTTATGTGCATTCCTCAGTGCTGGGCACAGGCTGCCTGCCTGGCTCGGGGCCCTGGCGTTCCCAGCCGAGCCAGCGGGGCTTTACTGTGGCTGTCAGAGCAGGGAATCAGCAGGAACTGAAAAGGGAACGAGCAACCAAGCACTGCAGTTATAGGGCACGCTAGAAAAACAGCAAAAAAACCCCAAAGAAGTA
>VWZU01000762.1:1624314-1661006 GCA_013397095.1 Sterrhoptilus dennistouni
ATAAGGTCATTATGAACTCCTCCTTGAATTGATATTGATCCTTCAGCTTGCAGGAATATTCCTCCAATTTATTTTACTTTTGTTGCTATAGAATTGTTACTGAAGGTACCAGGAAGAAAAGGAGCTGATGCAGAATGGAACCCACACATAAAAATACGATGTAAAAGCATTTGCAGTGATAGGCTGACACAGCAGATGCTCTTTAACCATTTCAGGTTCCTCAAAATTCAGGGTTGTACCAGTGGCAAGAAGCCTCAGCCAACCAACTGGACATTTCTGTGGCAGCATGCTCCAGTTTTGTCCAATTGTAAAAGACAACGAACAGTTTTCTACCATGGAAATGTCTAAGACCAGCAAGTATTTAATCCTGAAAACACCATTAAAACATATTTTGTCTCTCTTCTCAAAACCAATCCTACCCTTTGGAACCCATTCAAGTTCACGATCGTCCTTCAGCCTTCCTGGACACTCTTTGACTAGAAGGCTGCTGAGAAAGGTGAAGGACCAGCAGCCTGCCAAAACCTGCTCACTAGGGACAAAATGGGCTGAATGTGGGAGAAGGAAGGAAAGCAATAAGAAGAACAGGATATAGCAGAGGATTTAGCCAGCTCCAGCCTGAATTCCATCAAAGGAGTGGCCAGAAACCAAGTTGGAGAAGGTTGACGTGCCTCCTGTTTGCAGTTCCTGGCCAAGTTCTCACCAAATTCAACAGGCACCCTCCCAACAGCTGCTAAGAAAAGATCTGGGTAACAATCTGGCTCTGTTTCCCTACCCTTACAGCAGCTGTAATAGGATGAAGTTTTCCACTTCTGCTGCCCCAAAGCTGAATTGAGACCTGGAGAACATGAGCCTGTGTGTGTGGAACCTGCATCTTTCACACCATTTCAGTTTCTGCCTGCTTCTCACTTTGGTTAACATTTGAAAAATCCATTTCCCAGAGTGACTTTTTAAAAAGAATGACTTAAAGCTGGAAGCCAAAGGGAATGTCTATAATTTTGTTTGCTTTTGGTTTTGCTACAAGATAAAATGAGCGGGGAAAAACACTCAGTACGTAGTTTTCATTTTACAAGCTGCAAAAAAAAAACCAACAACAACAAAAAAAACTGTTAGGAGTATAGTTGGGAGAAAGAGTTTATCAAAACTTGTCTGAGCCTTTTAAATGAGCACAGCTCAACAGCAGATATGAAAGGCGATGTCTAAGACAGAAATTGGGTCAGCAATCTGCAACAGTGTACTTGCCAGGGTGATCACTGTGAACCTACAGCTAATGGGGACATCAGCATCTCCCAAATACGAGGATGGTGGAATGACTGGGGTGAAGAAGCAGCCTGTGGAGGTTTGGGGAAGCAGAAAGACTGGGTCATAAAAAGGATCATAGACTGTAATTGCTGTTGAAAAGAAAAAGAAAAAAAGAGAAGAAAAGCAGGTGATGTACTTAAGTCTTACTTTCTATATCCTTAATGAAAGGCACTGTTTTTAAAATGGTACTTTTATGCTTAAAACATAAACTTTTAGATAGACAAAATGTTTGCCAGGAATCCATCTTAAATTAGATTTTGGTTTATTTGCTCTGTTTTTTTAGCACGTTCTATCTAAATATATATATATATATATTTTAAAAGAAAAATAAAGAAAAGTAATAATCAAGAGTCATAAATTTCCAGCAATATCACAAAATCCCTCATTAGCTTTCTGAACGCTCAATGTCTCCATTGATTTAACAAAACGGACAAGGTCTGTACAATTTTTGAGAAGACAAACATGACCTAGTAACAGATTGGTATCTCTCTTCTTGGGGCTTTTCAGTGCATTTATTTAATGGTCTTGACGTACATTACTTAAGAGAAACATTAAATGCCAGTGCTTTGCAACAGTTTTGTTCCTGTTTCCTTAAAGTAAACAAACAAAAAATACATTCAAAAAGCAAGGCTGTTTTGTTCATGTGATGGCAGAGGCTTTGGGCAGCTGCAACACGCACTGCTCTTGCTCAGAGACATTACCCAACATCAGTCAGCTGTCACCAAAAGAGTTGCACAGAAAGCATTAAAGGATAAAAAGACAGGGGGGGCTGGCGTGGGGGAGAACTGAGCAAAATGCCACACATGCCAGCTAGTCTTTCCAGAAGGAAGACACCAGAATATGTATATTTGGGGGAGGAAAAAGGAGGGGGGAAAGAGCACTAACACAGAGAAAAACTTGACTTCAGGGGAAAAGCAGCAGCTCTCTGAAACTTGTTTAGCAAGTTTGCATTCCTAATGTAATCTGACTTGTGTTGGTGGTGGTTTTTGCCCTATTCTTTACTTTGCTTTCCAAGAGAAATGTAACAAAACCGAGGTAGAAATAATGGTGGGCACACTCCAGCCTGAAAGATTTCTAATGGATGCTAAATGAAGATTGCATTAAGGACAATGAAGCCATACGTACACAACAAAAACTCAACTTTACAGTTTGGGACAGGAAGTAAATGTACTTTGAGGGTTCCGTTTTGCTTTGTTATTTGTACTGTTTGTTTGGTCACAGTCCACTGCACTGCTATAAACAGCTCTGCAACCCCTAGCTCTGCCAGCGACCTACACTGATTCCACTCCCTACAGCTTCACCAAAATAGCCTCAAAACTATGACTAGAGCCATGCAACGAAGGCCAGCCATCACAGCTTAAGGTAATTTGCCTTTCAGAATCCTACCAAATCTTACATTTGACTGTTTCAGATGCTAACATAAACCGATTAAGTGGCTCTTTCATTCATCTATGCACCTTCTAAAGACTGTATCACCTTATTATCAAGGAGCAATATGCTGAAAACTCTTACAGTTTACCAACAAGAAAAATCATTCTGCTCTGGTTTAATGTGAGAAATTGGCAAGAGAACCATTCCTGAACACTGGGAAATGCTTCTGTTTCTATTTTTAAAAACTGTAAAGCTTCAGTCATATCACGCTTTAGTTTTTTCCTGGATACATTCAAAGTAATTTTCCTTGCCATATTCCAATTGTTGAGGTAAACATACATATTTAATATAAAGTAACATTGAAGCCTAGCCTATAACTCTCAGCAGTACATAGTGCTTTCAACACATTCCTTTGAGGTACTGTACAAATCACAATCACTTTCCTGAGTTTTTGCAGACAGAACATTAAAAGAAATGAACTGCAGAAATTAAGGTCCAGATTACCATTACCCTGTTTTACCTGTTCTTAGTTTAACACCACAGAACAGACAGGATTGAGGAATACTGTTGCTCTTAGATTAGCAAAAAATCTGGCTCTCTGTCGCAACATAACCGTTCATCTCTTTAGTCCAATAATGTTTGAAGTTAAAGCTCTTTTTATTAGCACATGCCACCAATGTAATTGTGAGGCAAACAAAAAATAAAGCACCACTTCAGGCACTTGACAGCAACTAAATCTCAAGAACAGCAGAATGGAATCAACACACAGGGTTCATGTCCTTCTGAAATCAACCCACTTGCACCTTGCTCCTTGGTGAGTATTGTCTAGCTTGAACAGAACTGAGCATCAACATGCGCTTTCTGTCATGTGTGGCTTTTTCAGATCAGCAGCTCTTGTTTGATGCACTTTTCCTTCAAGTATACCCTGGCTCTTTAGAGGCAAGGTAAATCGTAGTCTTCCCAGTACCCTTTGCAATTTTAACACTACTGAAAAGGGTTCTCTACCCCTATGTAGCAGATTCTGTGTGTGCCAACATTCATTACATTTTTTTTAAGTAGCATCACTGACTGCAACCAAACATTTTGTTCCATTCAACGTATGTATCAAGCTCTTTTTGAGATATGCTAGGCTGTATCTTGCAGAAAGCATTTTCAAAGTCTTGATATGTAACTGGCCTCAACTGGCTGGGCATAATGGCTGAAAGGTCTGTGGCTGGCATGGCATGGAGTGGGCCCACCACGGCTTCCTGACACAAGTGAGCCACATCTAGTCCAGAAAAGCCTTCTGTGCGCTGGACAAGCAGTGCAACCTCCTTGTCATTGAGACAGTAATTGTGCTGTGAGAGCAGTTGTACTATTATCTGGTGTCTCGCTGTGCTGTCAGGAAGTGGGATTAAAAGTCGTTTCATGAAGTACCTTCGAAGAGATTCATCAATTTCTTCTGGTTTACTCGTGGCGCAAATTACTACTATTTGGTCCTCAGCAGAAGTCAGTACAGTGTCCAGCTGCATAAGGAACTCAGTTCTCATCCGACTTACTGGACTATGTTCTTCACTCACTTGAGAGGAAAGGAGCATGTCAATGTCACTAACAAAAATCACCGAGGGTTGGCGACACCTTGCCACGAGGAAGGAGGCATGGACAATTTTTTCTCCTTCCCCTAACCACTTTGTGACAAGGCCAGAGCCAGTGATTTTGAAAAACGTGGCCCCCAGCTGACTAGCTATACATCTGCCCATTAATGTTTTGCCTGTTCCCCGAGGTCCAAATAAAAGGATGCTCCGAGGTAGAGCAGTCAGTCCATTGAATGCATCTGACCTCAATACTGGCCATAAAACCTCCTCCTTAATGACGGCCTTTACTAGATCTAGGCCAGCAATGTCGCTCCAGTCCACGGGAGGTCCTTGGTTGATAATCTCATTGGTAACAAGGTCAATGAGGTGTGTGTCAGTATTCTTCAGTTGCTCGTCCACAGAGTGGTTGGATGAGGTAGCTGCACGAAGTCCCGGGCCTTGCATTGGGTGAGGGAGGAGCTGCCTGTGCTCGTCACCGTGCTCATTCATTACTGGGGAGCTATACTTCCCAAACGAGTCACTCGATCTTGAACCCAGTGAGTTTTTAGTAGTACTATAGGATGGGGGTGTTAGAGCCCTACTGGACTGGCTACTGAATTTCCTTTGCTGTTCAGAGGACATTAGCTGCTTTGTTGGCTTAAATGCTAAGGATGATGTTTCAGCACTTCTGTCAAAACCATTCCCTCTGTTTGCATTTGAAATGCTGTTGTCTGGCATTCGATACATTGGACTCTGTGTAGATCTCTGTTGGCCATAGCTGTAATTTCCATAACTGGAGTCCATTTCTCCTTGCCCTGCCATGTAGAAAGCTTTCCTTTTGAGAGAGCTGGCTGAACTGTTTGTCAGGGCAGACGGCGCGATTGGCGTCAGACCGTGGCCCTGGTAGGAGTAGCTGGGGACAGTGGTTGGGGGCAGAGGGGTTGGAGCAGGGATTCCTGAAGGCAGGTAAGCCGAGGGTGGCGGGGCACCCCCAGGGCTGTACCCAGGGCCAACAGCAGTTTGAGGAGGGTAACTGGCAGAAGGGTAGCTGTAACTGGAGAGATTGGAGGTCCCGTTGTAGCCAGGGACGAGGGCTGGTGGTGGTGGCGGCGGTGGGGGCTGTAGAAGTCCCGAGCTGTGCAGGGGGGATGGATGAGGGGATGGAAGTGCAGGTGCTGGCTGGCCGCTGTAACTGGTATGCAAATATGAGCCGTTGTATCCTGTGGCATATTCCTGAGATGGGAGCCCTGAATGAAGACTGGGAACAGTGTGACTTCCACAGGTGCTGCTGGAGTAACTGGGTTCAGCCAGGTTACTGGCCACCCCAGGAGAGCTCCCGATGCTGGCTGAGACATCTGCGGGAGGGAGGGCTGCACTTACCCCAGCCTTGCTGGCGGTGATGACATCTGGGACACAGTTCATGGGATACACACTCTCCGAGTTCAAGGATGGCTGCCAAGGCTCACTTTCATTCTTCCGCCCATTCACCAGCCCCGAGGGAGCTTCAGAGTAATTGCTGAGAATGGGTCGCTCAGCTGGGCCTTCTAAAATCCCGGAATATTTTTCTGCATACTTTTTCAGAAGGTTGGAGGCAGTCAGAGCCGAGATGTCGTCGTTGGCCCAGGCGTACTGGTACGTGCGCTGCAGGTGCCCCCGGTAGGCTTCCACCTTGTGGGCTGGGGACCGCGTGGTTGAAGTGATGTCGAAGTGCTGCTCTGGCCACTGGGCATGCTCCGGTGTCCACTGCATCTTCAAGCCTAGGGCAGTAGGAAACAACAAAGTTAACAGTGACCTCAGCTTTTTCCTTATGTTTTCAAATGAGTTCTCAAACATACAGTCTGTGAACTTCTTCAGCTCTCTGAAACACCGTACTTAACATCACAAGTCCTTAAGGAAAGAAAAGGTAATGCCTTTAAGAAGCGGTATAGTTGTTTTGTTACAGGCACATACACACATAGACAAATTTTTTGCCAATTCAGAAGGGGGTTAATTTTTTGTTTAAAAAATACAGGTAATGCTATGGCTCTCAAAGTAATTAAATAAAATTCAGTATATTTTAAATACTCAGAGTGGAGATTTACTGTAAACATACAAGCCATCCAACTGCTCTGTCCTCTTTCATCACTGTTTCAGTTTTATATTTTAACCAATATAAAAATATGAGACACAGCTGACAGATCACATCTAGGATACCTCTCTTATTTGGTACTGAACACCTAGTTAGCAGAGTATAATGCACCCTGCACAGAACAATATGACACAGACATAGCAGGTCATTCCATAATCCAGCTCTCATCTAAAGTGGTCCACGACAGTTTCAAATCTGCTTCGTGGAGTGCAGCAAAGCAATCTCCCAGGCAGCGCTCTGTCGCTTTCATCACACAAAGCCTACAACTCGGTATGAATTACAACTGGCTCCTTTCTGCCTCTCAGTTCTGTTGTTGAGGGTCTGGAAAAAAAAAAAAACAAGCATGACTTGTCTGTCGGTCTCCTTGCTTGCTTTCTCTTCCCCTCCTCTGCTTCACAGCCTCCAGGGTACAAAGAAAGAGGGTTAAAGAAAAAAAAATAAAGGAAAAATAAGGATGAAGAAAAGGAAAAAGAAATGAAGCCAAGTCCCTAAAAGTTCTGTGGCTCCCAGAGCTAGCTATAAAAAAAACCCTGAAACAAACAATACAAAACCAAAATCAAACCTATCATTAAAAAAAAATGCAAATGTCATTTTAAAGTAATTAATCTTTTAATAATGTGATATGAATTATCCCTCCTCTTCGTAATCCACTGCAATAGGTAAGAGCTATTTACAAGCATTAAGGTAACCCCCTCCAACTTGTACCTATGCATGGTAGACACATTGCTGGGTTTTGTACAGCTGTATCAAATAGACCTCCTTAATCTCTCTCGTATTACCAAAAGTGATTTTTGCAAACAGTCTTGTGCCCTCTGGCACAGATTCCCTGATAAGGAGGAGGCCTAGTCGAAATGAAGCATCTGTGGCACTAGCTCCCCTCTGAATTACTGCAGTCTATTTTGACAGCTTCTACCCCCTCCTGTTTCTCTCCCCAACCCCTTTAGCTCTTCATTGCCTGACTCTGGCATCTGACATGGCCAGCTTAGCCTCGCTGAGCTAAACCTAACACAGCACACAGTTTGGTAACAGAATGGCATGTTTATTCCCTTCTGACTCCCTCTTCCTTGTTTGCAAAACCACTGCACCAGACACTGGAAGTTAATTAGCAGGATGATGCTGTGCTAATTGTGTTAATTTACAAGGTTTTAGTCAAAGAGAATCATGCCAGGGCTGGCACTGCTGTCATGCTTCCGACTTAATGATTAAGAAATACTGAAAACAAGGTGGGAAGGATTGCAGTAATTACACAATAAATGAATAAAGCAACAGATTCATTTGCAATTATATTTTATTGTGGTTGCACTCATTTGCATTTGGATTCTTTTTTTTTTTTTTTCTTTTTTGGATTCATGTATTCGCAAATCACCAAATCATTTAAATTTAGGCTGAAAATGGCAAAGTACCTCTAATTGAGCCCTATATTTTATTAGTACAACTTCTGCAAACCTCACTCCCCCTGAGCATGCCATTGATTACTTGCGGATCTTTTTCTTCCTGAGTATTCTCTTTCTCTCTCATTTTTCAAACACTTTGACAACTTGATAAAAATGTCTGTTAACAATTATACAGTTATCTTAGAAAAGTTAATTCAGAGAAGTGCTTTTGACAAATGCAGCTTTGAGACTGAGGTTTTGTCAGATTTATTTTCTATCATTTAGCATTAATATAATATTTTTTGCTAATTGCTTCTGATGTTTCAACCATTACCTTTCAGAAGGAGTAAGTATATCATGAAATTGGGAGAAATTATAGAAATCATGTATTCAAATAATTGCATTTAAAAAAATACAATTTTAATGAGAAACTATCAGAAGTTTCCAGAAGTCACACTTTGTTAAATTCTACTAGAAATCTGAAGAACAAATCACCAAGAGCCAATCGCCAGTAATCAGTATCTGAAATTATTCTAATGTAATGAAAAATACCACAAGCTTTTTTAAAAGCCAAAAATATTAATGTTCCTGTAACATAGAACTGCATGACAGCATACAAGTTCACTGCCCCATTAAAAAAAAAAAAAGTCAAACAAAACCAACAAACAAACAAAGCCTGTGTTCTGCAATGTTTTGCTTATAAGGTTACCAAAACACTGAAAGCTTCTGTTACAGCACTGCAGAAAAACTTGAGTAGGTTGATGTTTCACTAGATACTAATGAACAGATGCCATGGGAAAGACTCTTTGAAAAGAAAGCACTAAAGCAGCAGTGAAACTTTGGAAAAAGAAGGCAAAATAGACATGGATGGAGCAGAGAAGCTGATGGGCTGTATTTGTACTGTAGTTAATGAATATGTTTTTGGCACATTGTTTTAAACTGCTTCTAAAAGAAAGCCTATTCAATTTAAAGAGATAAAAGAATGCACTGGGTCAGAGCTCAACAACATCACACACTACCTACTCTGTAAGCTTTTCAAAATACCTTACACAAATACTTAAAAAATTTCATCAGTTGATCTTTTTTATTTAGAATGGATCATGTGTTATTAAAATAAAATAATTAAATTTATAGACACAGTGGGGAGATGTAATTTGATTGTGCAAAAATTCAATTCTTTGAATTTTATTCGTCTAGATCAATTTCTTTTCCTTATTATAAGGCTGCAAAAGAATGTCAGAAAGCCTAAATTATCCATTGTAAGAGGAGGGAAAAATCCCATCATCGGCATTCTTTACTTAGAATAATTGCTAGATAGACCAGTAGTTTCACACTGTCATGCTATCTTTGGATATGCTCACTGAACAATAATTGAAAGTTTATTTATTGATGCATATTAAATACCAGTGCATTTAACAAAGGCTGTAAAGGCAGGATTAGGCTTTGATTAGATAAGCTTAAGAGAACAGGACTGTTCTCATCCCTTGAAACATGAGCATTTATTCCAGCACATCACAATCATTAGTGTTATTTGGAAGCATAGGTTAATAGTTAACCATAAGCATATTTTTTGCATTAGTAAGCAGTGAAGAAATCTGAATTTACATGAAGTCTACTGGAATGGTCTGGACTGGGGGCCACAAAGAGCCATTTCCTCAATTTGATATTAATTGAAAAAGCAGAAAACTTTCGCTAGGTTTGCCTCTATTTGATAATAGTTCACAAATTGTTTGACAAAAGTCAAATGTCTGATTTGGGAGAAAAAAAAAAGAAGCAGCAGCTGTTGTGCTTTTTAATTATGCAAATATTTCCCTTCCCTCTGCCCATCCTCAGCCCCAAACTGCTTAATGTTTGTAGCCACTTCCTCTCCATATTTCAAATTGTATTTTATTAATTACTTTTTTGTTTGAGCTGATACATATTTCTGCATTTCTTTTGTTAAGAATCCAAATGCTGATACAAACATGTAAAATCATGTAAATCAGGGCATATTTAGAGGTTACATTTTTTTTATTTTAGTGTAATTTAAACTCTGAAATAAACCACAGTTCTGCAGATAGTGCATTTGGTTAATAACGTTCTGAAAATCCAGAAGGAATGCAAGGCTGAATGTATTTTTAAAAAATAATCTTTGCTAACTTAGGAATCCTCTGAACTATCAACATTTTTGAACTGTGTAAAGTGTGCTGGTATGGGCTGTAAAAGGCAAAAGGAAAGGATTCTCTTCTTTAAGTACAGGTATGTACTTATCAGAGAATTGCTTTTAAGATAAATTTAATACATTATATAGAGAGGCAGCGAGGCTATTTTAGCAGTATCTATTTTTCCTTGTCCTGACAGCTTTGCTATACATCCCTGTTCCGTAATTCTTACAGTTGGATCTATCTGGATTACATTTAAAGTAATTATAGTCAACAATTTCATCATGGAATTACTTCAAACTGTTTGACCATATTTCCCATTCTAACATTGTGCACTTAGCCTGAAAACGGAAAATTTAATACACAATACTTCATCTGTTGCCCATATAATAGTTCCATATGGCCAAAAGCTACTTACATATTCAGATATATGAATTCAAATTAAAAACAAACAAACAAAAAACCAAACAAAAATAAAATAACGCCAGAGTTACAAAAAACTAACATTGCTATCTGAATGCAAAAGGAACAAGCAACATCCTACACATTCTCACTGTCCAACAGGGCCTGATCCTGCTGGGAGTGCAGATGAGTTTGTGCATACAAAGAACCCCCTAGTGCTGGTGCCCTCAGCACCAGGTCAAAACTTCTCATCCCCTTACAGGATTGTATCTGTCAAAAAAGATAAATAACTAGCCTTTGCTTTCAATTTAAATACAAGGATTTCTGTTGAAAACAGGCATGGGAACATGGTCCAGAAATAGGACCACACTGGGTAAAACCACCACAAAGGATTTACAGTGTCCCAATTTGTCGTATTGCACTACTAAGTAGTTAGTTCATTTTGTTATATTGCACTAGGTGTTTTTGTTATATATATACACAAAATATTGGTTGCACCTTCCCATGAACCTTTGCATCTCCCTCATCTGATCCCCCCTATGTCTCACCTCCCTCTGGGTCAGCCCCCATTGGTCAACAGACCCCCTCCCCTTCTCCTCTTCCCTAGGGCTTAAAACTCCGTGCACAGGAGGGTCTCCGCCTCTTTCTCCTCTTGGGCTCCATGGTGTAGGTTCTACATTAAAACTGTGGGACTGTGTCCCGTGAGGATTTTTTTTGTCTTTTATCTTCATCCTAGTCCAGATTTCCCCCCGAGGTCCATTGCTAGCCAGGGCTGGACCGCAGGGGCGAGGGAATTTGGGTACCAAATCACCAACTTGCCTAGCAACAACAATGCACTTTAGAGAAAGGATACTGGGACTTTAGTAAACCTTTAATTTATTCACAACTCTAATAAAATAATCAAACTAAAATTAAATCATATGCAGCTGTGGATTTTTGAAGATACTGGAAGAGATTGCACTGCACTTCTATAGATGCTGGTGAAAAAACCCCAAATGTCCCAGAACTGCTGTGCACAAGGCACTAGAAGCAGGGCAGTACACCAACCCTCTCAACCAGCTACCAAAGTTTCAGTTTGGATCAGGGGCCTTCAACTGTTCCTTCAACATACCTGAGGCAAAAGAAAATAATTCTTCTCTTCTTGTGGTCTCTCTTTTCCTGCCCCGTTCACCCCTGCAGTGCATAGGTCCTACCTAGCACAAATCTGCAGCCTTCTTTGCAAGCGTCAGGAGCTCAAGCAGGTTCTTCACTTTAGGCCTGTTGTTAAATATGACCCAAGGAACTGCCTAATGCACTGTTGAAAAGGGTTGCACTGCACCAGGGGTGAAAGCAAATGGATGCTTCTGCTAAGTGTTGTCCATAGCAGATGGGTAGGAGCACACTGCTGCAAGGTAGGAAACAACTCCAAAGCCACAGCTCTGAGTACCAGCAACCATTTTCCCTCTAGACTTGAAAGTGCATGTGAACTTCATCACTTTTGATTGCCTACACATTTAGCCTAGGACCCCAAAAACTCTCCCTGCCCACTGAACTACTACTCTCAGCCCTGTCCCCTGTTATTCAAGATACTTTCAATTCAAGTATTTACACAACAGACGATAATGATTTTACCCAAGGGTTTGCTTCCTGTGGACATGCAGAGATTGGCACTGCCAAAAGAGCTACTGACTTGAATAGATGTTTCATTGGGAACATGCCAGTATACCTCAAACCCCTTACTTCGGTGAGGGCTGGAGGTGTTAGCACCTTGAGGATCAGGCCATAAAGTCACATTTTAAAGTCCTTTTCAAGTATGGGGCAGAGCTGAATAAATGAGTCATGCTGTAACCACTGTTCAAGATGTAGGACACACAGCTCCCTGGATTTGTACTAAATCTGATAATATTTTATAAGACTGTATACTGTCATATGTCCCATAATAATAAAAATTAATTCAAGATAAAACAGTTCTTCTACACTGAATTTTTTATTAATAAGCATAATTTCAGCTGTTTGAAGATAGTGCAACTGATCTCTCTTAATTGGAAACAGGAGGGATTTTGAAGAGTGGATTGAGCTAATTATGTTTTGCAAGGAAAAAAAAAAGGAAAGAAAATGATTCCCACATTTATTTTCTAATTACTCAGTGAAGACCTCTGCTCTAGTCCATGAGGAACTCCTTTGACGTCAAAGGACTCGGTGGGAGGATGAGCCTCCAACTGAGATGCCCAGCTGTACAGTCCCAACTTTGTAAGCTTTTTTCAGTAAGTGGCAGCTACAAACTCACAATAACAGGCCTGGAAAGTGCTCTCAGCATTTTCTTGGTAGGGGTCTGTTCTTCCTCTTAGTATATATGCATGCCCCACACATCAGTGGGAGCAAGCTGTTTGGTAGGGTATTTACAATATGATTTCCATCTAGCAAGGATAGTGAAAGCATTTCAATCTTTAAAACAAAACACTTAAATCATGAGTAATATTGAGGATCACATATACGTCAACAGCACTTAAAGATGAAAGCAGTAAGAAAAATGCAACATATTTTATGTGAGCCTGGAACTGTTAAAAACTAAATTATGAAATTAAAAACGAGTTCCAAACTGATACACCTCAATTATCTAACTTAAATACTGTCAAATGATTATTATTTTAAAATCACACTTTCACACCTTACAACAGCAAATTGCAATACATCTACAGCAAATGAGTTCTCTTCCCACAAGCCCCCCTCCCTGTCATTTACGTAAAGTAGCATTTGATAGTCACAAAAACATTTCTGGCTGAACAACCTTTAGAAGATCCATCAGCTTCAAAGGCATCAAAAAACTGAAATAAGAAGAAATAATAGTCAAGTAAGCAAAGGGAAACTATGTCCAGAGATGCCAGTGGCATATTTTGCCAGCAGAAGCAGGCTGGATGTGGAGGCCAGCCTGGCAGCAGCCCGCAGATGTGGCTGGCAGGGACTGGAGCTATCACTGAGGCACTCCTGGGACCTCCCAGCCCACTGCCCACCTCGGTGGTGTTGGTTTCTCTGCAGCAGCAGTCCCTGACACAAAAACATCCTTGCCATGTCATCACGCTGATGCACAGTCACCGCGTACCATAAAATAAAACCATTTATGCACACGTGAGTTGGAACCTGTCTATGTAAAGGATTGGTCATATTTGTGATTAAATGCAGTTTATCTTTGAAATATTTTATTATGTCAGTTTGCCCTCAACCTACTAATTTGCTCATAACACTTTTCTAAACCAACTAGAAAACACACCAACGAAAACAATAATTGAATTTTCTTTTACTCTATTATGATGCTTCCTCTTGCCAGGATTTACATTTTTAAGCTGTTTTTGTCAAGTAGCTCTGAACCGTACCATGTCTTTAATGGACCTAGCATGCTTTGTCAGTGCCAAATTAGTAAGAGCATCATAATTTCTGAGAATACTCAGAAAAACAATAGCTGTAAACAAATGTAGGCATAACTTACATGAAAAGGATTACTGTTTGTAGTCCACTGAACACATACTTAGAGCTATAATGTATTTTTAAAAGATTTAATATACCACATAATTTGCAATTTATGCCTATATAAACACAAAAATCAGTGTAACTGCTGTAGGATACCTAATGCTTCTAAGAATTAGAATATTCACATGATAAAATATAATAATGAATAAATTCAGAGTTTGGCCACTTGGCACAAGTATTTATGCATATTTGAAAATGCAAAATATTTTAGACCTGGAGTGTGAGTGTGCTCCCACTGAAGTGCTTATTTCAAGACTCAAACAAACCCAACTGAAGCTTTTACAAGTGCAGCAAAATGCATACTCTCTTTTTAGGCAACAAAATAGCAGAAGTAGCCTTTTATTTGGTTTTTCTTCAAGAAGTGGAGTTTGAAGCACATTTACCTTGAAAGAGCATAACACAAATCCTTAAAAGCAGAGCAGACAAAATACCTTCATGGTTTATTGTGTTTCTCATGTAATCAGCTGAAGCAGGTGAAACACAAAACCCTGAACTTGTTTTTTAGCAAGTAAGTGAGAGGCAAAAGGAATAAATTTTCAGCACTAGGGAGCCTGTTATGGAACATTCGGATCTTGACCCAAGAGCTTCTAGGAAAAAAAACAAAAAAACTTTAATATCTGAAAATTATAATTTTCGAGTATTGGATTCTGTTAATTTTCCATTTCTGTTGCTAATCATCTTTTAGCAAATGGTTTCCTTTTACTCTTTCATTCACACTTAGAATTATTGCTTTGGTTTCTTGCCACTAATAAAGCTTTTTTAAAACCCTTTTTTCATGTATCGTAAATCCATTAAGACAATTTCCTTCTTAAGCTCACTTCCTTTTGCCAAATAAAGATCATGAGGACGTACCACACGTGTCCAAAGGGACAGCAGAGCTAATGAATATGTATGTTTTATGTCACAACAGAGCACTCCCCTTGTTCTGCAGTATCGACCTTCTCTTATGTGAGTAAATAACAGGTGAGCACTTGTGCATGAGGATAAATGGGGTTAAAACTGCCATACAGGGACATACTTTATTTGAACGAAGTGGGTGCATAATAAATACAGATTTAACTGATGCTGAGTTATTTTTACATCAAGTTGTTCCAAAATGTTAGAAAATCACCTTGCTTTAAAACAAGACCAAGTTAGACAGCAAGCATTATTTAAAATATATTTCCCTTCAACTAACAGCAATAGCACTCTGTATAAATTCCCCTATAATATAATTTTAACATATTTTTTCACTCATCATACAAAAAAAAAAAGTAGGTATGTATTTCACAGCTTTATGTATAGCAACAAAAAAGTTTATTCCAGAGATTCATCTAGCCAACTCTATTTGCTTTAAAAATATGAAGGTAAAGCTCAATTTCAATAAGTTTTGAGTAACTATAGTCAGGTTTGACCCATTACATTCAACTAACAGGAGTGAAAAAGCAAATTTATATGGGCCAGTAGTACAATGCTCCAGCTTGGAACCAGGAATACTACTTTCCTTTTAAAGCACTTATTTCAAAATCTACCCTTGTAGGATAGCTATGAACAGTTGCTTTACTCAGATTAGAGCACCTCTGCTAATTAGCTAAATGAGAACAAATACTGATTAAATGTATATATAGAAGTAATCTGATACTCAAGAGAAAAAAAAAAAATCCCTAACATGTGTCCATGGTATACAAAGCTTTCTCAAAAACTGTTTATGTTATTTATGTTTTTTTGCAATCTGCACATTAATTTTTAATGAAATAGTAAAGAGATGTTGCGTCTCACACTTCAGTAAAAATATTCTATAGCCAGGACTGGTTGACATAGTGCATTAATTCAGTGTCCTTCACTCCTGGGACCCGTGTATAATTTAGTCCAGCCTGAAGAAAATAACTTTGATCTGAAGGCTGTGGAAAAAGCTACATATGAAATGAGTTTTGGTGGGTTTAGTGTTGTTTCTTATATACAAGACGACATATGAAGATAAACTGCTTTGGAATGCTCCTGACATGGCCCGGGATTAAGAGCAGGGAGCTTTTAGCAGAGCTCATCCACTCTCTCCCTTTTTCACATCGTACCAGACACACACCACACATTTTTCTCTACTATATGCATCAGAGCAGCTACCGCTGGCACACACTGCTTTTCCAAAGAGAATATCCTGTGCAAAAGGATTGCATTATCAACCTGTACACTGATTTGGTGTCTCCATTAAAAACCCAAACAAACAACGACGTCTATATTACAATATGGGAGATCACGTTGTTGTAAGAAGGGATGATGTTTCCACATGGAGCCCAAGATTTCCTCCCCAGGGTAGAGAACACCTAAGCTAAGTAATCAGAACTGTACTAATCACGCTCTTAGGGAAAAAAGAGCTCTGGCACAGTTCCTTCCCCGGCTCGGCTGTGCGAGCAGCTGACCCTTCCTTTCCTTCCTGCTCCCCCCAAAGCAGAGAAACAAGATTAAAAGCAGAAGCACAACCAAAGAACTGTCATCCTAGAAAAACTAAGCTGAGATAAATCTTTCCCCTACTTAAACCTTTCAATTACTGTATTTCACAAATTCCAAAGATTCTTTCTTGCTCACTCAATAAAATGTATCTGAATTAGCTACTGAAAAATGGAATATAGCCAATTTTTTGCATGCTCTTGGTTTGGGACTTACTGTATTATTTCCTGAGCATTTGAAAGGAACTATATAGATTGTTCAGTTGGCTTGACAAATTATCTGGGGGACGGGGAGAGGAGGAACAGGGAATTTTCTATAGACAAATATAGAAATCTCTCTCTCCTTCTCTCTCTCTCTCTCTCCATTTATATATTTTAGACACACAGGCACAAGAGAGAGAATGTCTCAACTGAGAAATTGAACTCTCTGTATGCTGATATTTTTTCCATATTCCTGGAGAGAGTGGTAAGGAAAAGAGACTAACTCGTCATATTAGATATTGGTTCTCCTTTCTCAAAAAAAAAAAGTTCATCCTGCAACAGAAAAAGTTAAGCCATGTCCTAAGAAACACAGTTTGTCATTGAGAGGGTGCACAGGCAGAAAAAGAGGACAGAAAAAAAAATAACATACTGGTTTTAAAAACAGAAAGAAATTATAGAGCCCAGCTGATAAAATGTCACATTCCTTTGCAGCTATCACACAAATTTAGCCATTTCTGTAAACAGCCTTCAAGATACAACAAAAATCTAAACCATGCAATGATTATATCAATAACTAGCTGACTACTGTTGATAGCTTAAATAACAATAATCTGTGTTATTTTTCTGTAATTTTCTCCATAGTCTTATTGCATATGTAGTCACCTAATGATGAAATACTTTTAAAATTTGCTTCAGGGTACAGAAGTCAAGCTCCACTGATTAGCATCTCAAAGCACACTACAGCACTACAGGCACACATTTGTATAGCAGAATAATAGCACTTGTGTTTGTATGCGGCTAAAAAAAACCGCAACTCTCCCCCCCCACTATTTTACTTGATGTTTGGTGATGCACACTGATGAAAGTCCTCTCACAAAATGTATACAAAATATAACAGCTAACTGTAAGGATTTCAAAAAAAAGGTAGAAAGGTAACATCACAAAAAGGAGCCAAAAAGGGGTTTTGGGGCCAATACAAGATACTTAGATCCAGGTTTATGGGCTTGATTCTTCCGTCACTTCTCTGGTTTGAAGTCAGAAGAACTACTGAAGTTTACGATTTATTGCAAAGGAGATAAATGTGCCACGTTAAAATGTGTTAATTACATAAATTACATTTTATTCATCAGTGTTTAGGGTGTGTGTTTAATAAAAATTCATCACAGAAAGTATTTCATTAAAATCTTGATAGAGAGTTCTGATATTCTGCTAGCTCAGTTTCTGATTAATTTCCTATGTCTAATTAAGTGGCATTCAAACTTTATTGAATGTGAGCCTCCCTAAAATTCACTGTAAACTGACTGGACAGTGTCTGATTTCAGCTACATTCTGAGACATCAGTCCAACAAATTACTTTCAGCAGCCCTGCATTCTTCCCTGTGGTCCCCCTTCTGCCTTTTCTCCAGGCATACTTTATTACAAGGTTTTAGTTAGAAAAGTCTCCATCTAATTTTATATTAAATAATATTAGAAAAGTGCACTCATATGGATTTAGTATTAAAAATGCTATACACTATCAACAGGAACATTAGAAACTTACCACATATTCAGCAATTATAAGCTTAAATTATTTTTTCTATTAACACTTCTCTTTTCATCCAGAATGTGTAAGTAGCATACAAGAATGACTTAAAGAGTGTTCAGCACTAATGTAATTAAACGCACTTAGCATCAATAATTACATTCACAAACAAATAGATAGTCACTGAAGTATGTGATACCTGTAGTAAAAATTTCTTGAAAGTTGCTTTTACTCCAGAAAAAAAAAATTAAAACAAAGACCAGACTGTATTATGAGGTACTGTGAATACTGTGAGATTTTTGTGATTGCATGTAAAAGATTTACAGATCTGTAAAACATTTACAGATAACAATTGAAAGGTGCATTACACTAATCAGAGGAATGCATACCCTCTGCAAAGCAGGTAGGAGTGAATCATTTTAATTTTCTCTCTTCTTACATTTTTATACTATTACACAAGGGAAGCAGAGGAAACCTAAATATGACCCTATTTAGATATACTAACTGAAAAGCCTTTGTACAATTTTTAAGCAAACAGGATTGCGCTTCCAATGCTGCCCATCTAGTTTTCCAATGTGTTAAATTGGATGGCTACTTGGACAGCTCTCTATTCATTACTGAACTGTGGAAAGGAAACACAGAGGTGGCATTTTCCTTTTAAACCATCTAATGCCTTGTAGCCAGATTCCAAAGCATCAAGGAGACATTTCTTCTTTTTTCCCTTTCTTTTTTCTTTTTTTTTTTTTTTTTAGACAAGCTGTCGTAATTGAAATGAAGTCTAATCAGACTCATTACTGTTTTCAGCAATTTGCACCACCAAAGATGCTTATTAGGTAACAGTGTTTAATAAACCACTCTTTAGAAAACTACCAGTAATGAGCTCTTAACAGCCAATCTTTAGCGTGAATGTAATGTGAAAAGTGTTCCTAGCACTGAATAGATTTTCACATTTAGTAGTGTCATAATTAAGCCCAAGGAATTGGTAGCTGTGATGATAGATATTTACTGCAATATAGACTTTCCTCCCCATGAAAATATTTTTGAAAATACTTGGGGTACAGTATTTCCAGAGGAAATTTTAAAACTGCTTAAAATACTGTACAAGGCTGGATTTGGTCTATAAATGATACTTAATCAGAGTATTTATGGAATGTACAGAGTACCATGAGTCCGGTATCAACTACAAAGCATGCATAAAGTTAATTCCACCTAGCTTTGTTTGACTGCTCTTCCCTCTCTTAAGAATTCCAGTCATTAATATACAAACAATAAATGTTGTCACCAGCTGAATAATAATGAACAAAAATGGCCAATAACAGGAGATACTTGAAAAAACACTTGTCAGTTCTCCTTCCACAGTAACAGCTGTAAATGCTTGAGAAAAAAACAGCAAATTGCTTGGTTTCAAAATAAAATTACAGATATCTAATAAATGTATATATATTTACACAAACATACAGATACAGCTAATGCTGTTTCTCTTATATGTTTCACATACTAGCAAGTCCCAGTACTTACTTAGCACCCAAACCCCCCAAATTCTTAATGTAAAGAACACCACGGCTCTGGAAATGTAACACTGTGATATATATTATTTGTAAAAGACAGCCACCAACAAAAGCTAAGTTTTCATCGATAGAAGATTCAATTTAACTAGATGCACACCTTGTCACACTAGTCGCATCAATACTACTACCTAACAAATGCTGAAAGTGGCAAAAAAGAAAATAAAGTGCATGTATAAACTCTAGCTAATTAAATATCCAGAGAGAATCTTGAGGAATAGCTTCTGTTCTGAAATACGATTGATTTCGGCTTGACATAATATTTAAAGTTATCAATAAGAAATGACTGAGACAACCTTTTTCTCTCCCACTTGGAGAAATACATAGGGATGTATGTAAGCAAATGTTGTTTTGCTTACTAGAGATTCTGCTCGACAAAGTTTGTGTTGGCAGCCAAGACTTTGGAAAGAAGTGCATAAACATGAGTAATCAGTAATGAAACCACCAACAAAATGATGAAGACCAGTTCTCTCGGACCAAGATTTTTATATCAGAATTCCATGCTAAGATGTTAAGAAGAGTTCCTTACTGAATGAGTACTCTCACTGCATCCTTTGTATACCCTAGCCCCAAACTTCAGCAGCCCTAAATGCAGCCTCTAAGCCTCCGTATCTGTTTGCCGCTTTCTGAGTCAATAGGACAATGAGAACTGAGACTACCAAATTAATGCCAGTTTCATTTGATTTTGTGGTATGTGCTTCTTTGCACTACAAAGTGGAAAAAGGAAAAAAATCCCAACTCAACCCCAAACCCTTAACTCATTCCCAAATGAGTTTTTGTAGCCTTAAGATCAAAATATCTTCCAGTTTGTTAAATCTGAACTGAATTTTACTTAGATCCAACATTTTTAGTGCGACTGCTGCTTATCCTATCATGCAATTCCAAACTCTGCACCTTTAAGTCACATACTTAGCTTCTGCTCTTTGCAAAATAACATAACATAAAATACGATAAAATAAAATAACAGAGACTCCACAACTGCTTTGGACTGCCTTCTCTTGTACTTGTGAATAATGCATTAAACTTCACATCATTTGTGAATGACAACCCGATGGTCCAAGATGCATAATATGCATTTTGTACTGTTGATTTTACTAAGCACAGATGCTCTGAAGCATCAATTGTTCATCAGTAAGTCCTTCAATATCATACATTATGATATTTTTTGTAGTTTAATACTGGGGCTGACAGAAATATAGCATCCATAGGAGGTATTTTAGACATCGTTATAAAGCTATGGTTACCATCCTTCCTTACTTGTAACACAAAATTAAAGCAGGGGGGAACCTTCAGTGTATTCCCTCTGTAGCCTAACACTACCATAAAAACAACAAGTTAGAGAATCACTTTTCAGTCTCAGATCCTCTGTATTTTATCAAGTCTACAAAACACCAGACTGCTCACCTAAGATGCTGACCCTGAACAATGCCTGACTTTCAATAGAAATTGAGACTTTTCCTCCTGATATCTCCCAAGCCTGCTTAGCCTGATCATAAAAGCCTGATATGACTTTTAGAGGAGTTTCCATTGAAAAACTAGGACCTACCAAATTTTATACTACTTCAGGGTGCTACCCTGAGATGGCATGTCATATATACATGAGAATGGACTAGCATAAGAAACTGCAAAAGCGTAGGAAGTCAAAGAAGGAGGTGAAGCTACAGGGGCAGGTTGAACTCCAGGCAGAATCTGCCTCAAAACATTGAACTGGTCAGAAAGAGCAGAAGCATTCTATAAAAAGGACAGTGAGAAGAACCTTAACACTCATTTTTAAGGTGCTGCCATCAACCAGAGCCTCCATGGTGTAGAGGTTGAGGACTCTCCACAGGGCCAAGCAGGAGATGACAGCTCAAGTGGGAATATTTGCTGTCATCAAAACCAGAGTTGAGCCCTGGAGTGGCTTGTTTCAGGGCGACTCTACCATACAACAGCATAAATAGCAGAAACAGGACTCCATGAAAAATTTATTGCACCTTCTACAGTAGCACAGACACCTTCTTCTCCATCAATTAAATTACACTATTATAGCTTACCTTCTCCAACGAGGACTCGGCAACAACCACAATTTTCCCTTCAGCAAAAGGTACCACAAAGACTTGTAGGGTACCTTTGAGGACAGAACACCTCAGATTTCTGTTCTCTCCTCTCTCTATGGTGATTTTCCAGTATGAAAGGGAACGACAACACAGCCAGAGAGGCACTTTTTGCAAGGGCATGTAGTGACAGGACAAGGGGGAATGGCTTCAAACTGAAAGAGGGCAGGTTTAGATTAGGTATTAGGAAGACATTCTTTACAGTGTTAGCTGGTGAGGCACTAGAACAGGTTACTTGGAGAATCTGTGGATGCCTCAACCCTGGAAGTTTTCAAGGCCAGGTCGGATGTGCTCTGAGCAATGTGGTCTAGTGGAAGAGCATGGCATGCTCATGACAGAGAAGTTGTAATTAAGTTGGAATTAGGTGATTTTTAGGTGATTTTTAAGGTCCCTTCCAACCTAAATCATTCTATAATTCTATGATTTTTAAATTTTTTTTTTTATTTATTTAGTTGAAAGCCGCTTGGATGAAATACCTCATGAAATTATTTTACTTGATGTCCTGCATGGGCCTTTTTTGCTGGCTTTTTCAAAGGAACAAGCCCCTTCCCCTCCCCCAAACCCAAAAATAAACTTAATTGTTCCAATGTAAGCAACCACTTGTCCGAACAACTGCACACAAACCAACTCTGCAGACTGCCAAGGCTACTGCTCTATTATAACACATTTACAAAAGCTACATAATAGATGAGTTGCAGCAGATGAGAACATTTGTCCAACAGAACTGCAATCCTTTATCTTAAGGCAGACAATATTCCCTGCATTTTACACTGGTTTTAACACACAGACTTGCCAGTTCCTTCTTTAAAGGTAGAGCAGTCTAGTACAGAACTATCCTAACTGAAATTGTTTAAGGAAATATCTCCTGATGAAATGAAGGAAGCAAAAGGAACACCACTAGGTCCTATGCAATACAGCTGTGGGTTTTGCTGGGGGATGTGGGTTAATAAAGCAAATGCATGTGTAAGTGAGGAACATATTTGCAGGCTTTGGATGGATTGGGGTGAGTGCAGCAGAAGAGTCCTTGTCTTTATTTTTCATTGAGTCCATTTTCTCCTTCTCCACTATAGAGCTTTCTATTTATTTTAGCATAACTCTGTATCTTTGTCATTAAACAATCAAGTTCTAATAAAAACCATAATGCAAACAGCCAGCTGTGTAATGAAAAACAACACAGAGTTGAAGAAGGGTTCCTGTCTGATCTCAGCAGCAGATTAGCTTATGCCCTGCAGCATAAGATGGGAAATATTTTCCCTGCTATTCCAGTTTTGATTCTGTATTTGTATTTTATGTGGATTTTAAAGAGAAGAATTATAAAGCTTTGATTCAGTGAAGCTCTCTCTCTTTCCATGTATACATATGTATAAATGTACACATATATCTATTTCCCCTCCTAGTGCAAAGATGATGTTTATCTCTAGTGATGGCTCAATGTCTAGTCTGGAATTAACACACAAAAAATCACACAAACAGAAAAGCACCCCCATGTTTTGGACTATCCCAGTACAGACTATATCAACTGCAATCCTGAATACATATCCTTTTTAGAAATTCTAACTGACTCTTTTTTCAGCAACCTTCCTGCTGCACTATAGTATACTGCAATATTATTTCTGCCTAGAGAATGATATAGTTTTATTTAACAAAAAATGTAAAAAAAATAAATCAGTTTATTCCTTTTATACTCAAGCCATGTTAAGAGTTTATTCACTGGCAAAAAGATACGAGATCTCCAATAGACACAGATCTTTCAGATGCATCTTTCTTCCTGTATCTGACATACATGACCTCCTTCTCCCCTTCCCCATTCCTCAGTTCTTTACATGCATTTCTGCACTGTCCTCTATCTCAAACTTAAAACTGTGCAAAATCAAGAGCAGCAGTGCTAAAGGGTGGTCAGAAAATAGGACAGCAAAGGTTTTTGAAGTGAACAAAGCAGCATCCTGTTCCTACCACCTATCACGCTTGTTTCTGGTTTCTTCACGTACTGAAGGCCAGGTTGGGTGATTGCCACTCACTTCAGGAATTTAACTGCAGATACAGCACAGCCCTTCAACACACTCACTCCCAATGGCTTGTGAAACTCGTGTGGAGAAATCCCATCTCAGCCTCTGTCAGTGCACTTGCTAAGCAGCAAGCGAATACCTGACCCACCATACCAGTATGAGGGGATAGCTGCTCTGAAGACATAGCTAATACTGAGAATAAAGTAGGCAGCAGAAACAAGAAAATGCCATTTATGAAGACTTTAGAAACTTCAGTCCACAAAAGACAGGAAAATGAGTCAGAACCTTATTACTCAATTATTTATCTTTATACTCAATTATTTTCTAAGTACAAAGCTAAGGTTAAGGAAAATTTAAATTTGCCTTACTTCATTTTTTGCTAGCTGTTTTTATTTTCTTTTCCTTTATTTTTAACTTCTCATGGTTTTCATTAGGCACATAATTAGCTAGGCATGTTATTATGCAAAGGTCTTTTGTCATGTTTTCAAGAATACATCCAAAACATTTCAAGTAAATATCCTATATTTGATTTAATAAAAAATTGCCTTGAGTCCTATCCATTTTTTTTCATTCTATATGTTAAACTGAGTTTGCCATGACTGAACTAAAAAGTACTTGATAACAAATGGTTACGGGGCATGGGTTGCTATTTAAGAGGTAAGGTTGCACCAAGGTAGGTTTGATGGGCCATTTTGTATTGAGGATAACCAGCAATGACATTTCTTAAAAAAGGTCTGGATGCTAAAGAGGAGGAATGCTCTAAATGCATCAGTGAAAACTGCTGCTGAGCATGACTGCTTTTTTTAATATTTTGACTATTTTCAAAGGAAAGACAGTCATGGTACAAATGTTTTTTCAATAAATCTCTGGTGAGTACCGGGTACTTCTAAGATCAGTTACACAGCATACTCTTAAAATGATTAAACTGTCTCTCACAGCACTTTAAATGATAGACTGCCCAGAAAAAGCACATAGTGCCCCACAAATTAGGAATTGAAGCAGTAGTTGATAAGCTGGAATGAGCTCTGGGGCGTTTTAGGACACACCTCACCCTCATTACTGGGCTACCCCTCTTGGAAAAACGCTTCCCCTTGTGTAAGGTCATTCGACTAGATTAAAATATCTCACTGTAATGTTACCTCTTTGTAACACCTAACATACTTGGGTATAGAAGTGCTGGTTACAGGATGAACAATGAGCTTACTTTTATATGCACTGCATAAACATACCACCTGTGTGATTTAGTTGAAAAGGAAAATTTAATCTGTATTTCTGGGATGGCTCTTTCTAAAGTAACAAGTTGCTATGACAGAGAATTTAAATTGTTTGAACAGTTCCCCTGCTCCCTTCTTCAAGTTGTTATGAATGTCTATAATTTAGGCCTCTGTGTTGCTAACATGCATGTGGATATCTTGTTAGTCATATGAATAAAGCTGCATAATTAGGCAGTGGTGTAATTTGTAGCCTCCAACTCTTTCTTCCACCTTCCTTTCCTGATGCTCCTTGAAGAAACTGCGATTTATGTTGGTGGCAGATCATGCCACCGCTACTCACAGAAAAACCCTTTGCCTGAGATTTCTTTGAAATTAGTCACAAGAATTAAACCTTCTAGCAGTCACGAAGGACAGGGATATACCGCAACAACTCCTCCGCCGCCCACGCGTGCGGGGACTATGTTTGCTGGAATGGGAATTTGGGCAGGTGACCAAATGGTTAACTATGCTTATCCTTTCATCCTCTAAACTGACAGAGACTTCTTTAAATTCTTAGAACTCCTTTTACAGAATCTCTGTTTGACAATTTCTAAATGTGCCCAAATGTGCACCAAGTTCATCTCTATTAACAGGAAATGAAACTGAAATAAAGAGGCGCTCTTCGTGTTGACTGCAGGCATTTCAGATTTCATGGCAGCCCGTGTCTCCCCAGTGCCTTTCACATGGAAGAGATAATGTGTGTGAAGAAAAACAAAATTGCAGGTTTAGTAGTGTCAGAATCTGATTTATGCCAAAATAGAGATGTCAACAATAGCAGAATAAGTGACAAGTGTTAAATTACCCAAAGAAGTAAATTCTGTAATTATTTACCACCCTGGCATGTGATCCTTAACAACCTCCAGACCTAAAAGGAACAGCAGGAACCATGCACATTTTGAAATTCAGCATTTTTTTCTCTTTTTCTGAGAAAATACTTTTTGCCCCCCATATTTTTTTTAATACAACCAAGTGCCACCATCAACATTTCAAATAAAACGTCAGCATCAAGCCCCACAGCTGAATATGCTGGGAGCTGAGTATACAGTCATCTGCAAATGGACAACTTTAATTCGATTCCTGGCACCACTGGCCATGCTGAGAATTCTTCTATCTCTTCACACCAGGGGTTTGCTCTTTTAAGCATTGCTCCCTGAAGGGAAGGCAAAACTAGAGAAAGAGGATTTCCAATGACCCTGCACAGATGAATGAATGTGTCAATGGTGAATATTGGTTCAGCTTTGAAATAGGGAGTCCTGCAGTGGCTTCTCTGCTTCATCCCCACTAGTGAGTTTCACTGTGGACTTCAATGTGTAGGAGGCCTTTAGGGAGCACATAATAAATGGGGGAAAAAAAAGGGTGGGGGGAGAATCAACGAAATGGTTTAAGAATAATAAAAAGACCTTTCTCCAATTATAACCTTTAAATTATTTTTTGGAGATGAGCATCTCTTCAGCATAGCTGGTTACAGAAATTGGTTTTGAAAAAGCTTAAATAAACAAGTGGTTCTTCCCAGACAGTCAACATTAAAGGCCAGCATGCCCTTTCAGCACATATTTAATTTTGATGGGTTTCCATTTGTTCACTTGTTTGTTTCTGGTGTAATGATGACGTAAAAAAAGTTGTGAAATTTTTAAATTGCTCTCTCTTTCAGGGTGAGCCTGTTCTTCTGTTTATGACTGACTACACAGTGAAAAAAATTGACATGAACAAACTAAACATGGAAAGGAAAGGTGCCTCTTCTCACCTCTGTAACTCTCCTATAACTCAGGTAAACACAAGAGCATTTGTCTAAGCAGTAGTAGAATACACATTTACATCTACAAGCCTTTCAGTTCATTTTCATTCAACTACCTATCAATCAGCAGCACAAAGTAATTTCCTAATTGTGCCAATATTCATGGTTTTAGCTCTTTTTAAATCCAAAGAACATATGTTTCAGTAAGACAGAAGTCTAAGTATTTAAACATGATGCAGAATAACATTTGTCTAAAGCCATTTTTTTACAAGTTCTAGTTTTTTTAAGCCACCATATAATTGAATCTGTATAGCAAAATTTATTTAAAAACAACACAGGCTTCAAGTAAAGAAGGTAGAATTGATAAATCCCCAATATATGCTGCTTTTCCTCATTTATACATAAAAAAGCTTTAGATGTTTTTTTCAGAACAAACACAATATATTTAAAGTGAAAAGTGAAAGGCACAATTTCTCAACATTAAAAACCACAGCAGACCAGGAGCATTTTTTTTTTTTAAATATGTCCTAACTTTAACATATAGGAAACCCCAGCCAACCAAACCAAAAGAACCCACTCAAACTCCAAACAAACAACAAACCCTGCGAATCCAAAAATCAAAGAAACTAACCTCAAACATACCCCAGGAACTCTGCACAGGTTTCTATTGGTTTGAAAATTAGGCTTACAGTCAATTACTGTCTAAAGCTGAATGCATGCTCTTTGAATATAATAATTTTTTGCAAATTAAAGTTTCTTATTATAGAATTGTTAGCAAAATATTTACATTTACCCCTAATGTTGCTGAGAATTAAAAAAAATTTAAAAATATCTAAAGGGATTGGGCAGCCTTAGTCATTAATATAATATGCTGATACTGAATATTTCTGGATACTCGGGGGTATTAGCTATACATTTAATAGATAGCATCACATATTGTTCTGTTTCAGCTAACAAAGAATTTGGGTAATCGGATTTATACAGTCTATAGCATTTCCTAAGGATGCTGCCTGGGATTTGTCTCTCTTCAAATAGTTGAGATGTCAATGTTCTTTTAAGACTATTTTTTAAATACCAAGAAACAACTTCATGAAGAGCTGCGCTGATTTCCAATTATGTAAAAATTAATTTGTTTAATCAAGCTACAAGAAGCTGAACTGGAAAAATTCCATCACATTAAGTAAAGGATTATTACTCACAAGAAATATTTTCAATGTCAGACAGCCTTGCAGCCAGAAGCCAGTTTCTCTTACAGAGAAGTCTATGTGCCTGTTTCTCCTGCCTGACTACTTTTCTGAAAGCTCCCCGCAACACCAAAATGAACTCTAAATACAGTGTTCACTTGCTTTTTAATTTTGCTTTAATTGCAGCCAAAAAATTTCCAGGAATAAGGCTTAAATAGAGTTACCTTTTACAAATGTATATTTCCTTTTACACAGTAAAGTGCACAGGAAAAGGAAAGGAGATTCCTGACAAGTTGCTTTCCCTCTTGTCTCAGGAATGTCTAACAAATAAATATATTAGTTCATCTGACCCACTCTCAGTATTTGGTAATAAATGTTTCCTTTGTAAAACATTTTGGTAAACTCGTAAAAAAAAAAAAAGGCTTTAAGTTGTCAGAATGCATGAAATCCTTTAATTTTATTATTCATGATCATTATCAAGTAAATTCTGTTGAAAAAAGGAACAAAATTTTGGCATAATTTTGGGATGATAGGCAGTACAGATGAGAATTGCTCCCATAACCTCCTTCTGAATGGTGATATATGCAAAATGAGTTGCTTTCCAGTCCCTTTACAGACTACTTGACATCCCCTGCTCAAGTGTTTCGAACGTTCAGTTGCTGACTGTAATAGTGCACAGATGGAACAATATTTATTCTGTCAGTGGAAACTAATTAGGATGACACTAACTCTGAACATTAAACCAGAAGGGGAAAAAAAAAGAAAAAAGAAGAAAAATCACACTTTACACAGTTTGGCACATGATCTGTGAGTTTACAAATAAATACTATAAATTTTAATGTATTCCTGTAACATGGGAGGCATGGCCATCTTTGCTGTTGCTGCTGCACATGGAAGAGCCATACCTGGATTTGTGCACAAACACCCCATTTCCACCATTAACCCACCTCATGTCAGAAACTGCATCCCAACAACTTCCGCTCTGCCAAAAGAGCATGTCAGACTTGCATATTATTTCACATTTTTCAGTCAGCCACACTGCCCCTGTCACCAAGACATCACCCCCCTCAGCCTGCAGTCCTTCAGGTCCTGGCTGTGCCAGTGTCAAAAGTTGGGCAGAATCAAACTCAGTCATGGAGGTGGCCAGTCCCTGCATTCTGCTTCTCCCCTTAACTCCAGCTGCAGGCAGGCATCAGGAGGTTGGCTGCCCTTTAGAATAAAAGATCTCATTTGGTAAATCATCAGGTCTGGTACCTATAGCTATATATAGCTATGCGCCCTCCACCTCTCCATGCAATGACTGGCTCACAGCTCCTGGAAAGTCAAGATCACACATGTGACCTCAGCACACAAACTAGTGGTTTTCAAGACCTCATTATTGATCTAAATCTGCATCTTTTGCTCTCTTTTATAGCTTTAAATCTCTTGATTTTTGATGTCCATGAGCTTGAATAAATTGGTCCACAAATGTTTAATGTTTTGAAGACTTCAATGGTACAGCTCAAATTCACAAGATTATAAACACAGCTACAGCATGGTCATTTACTATTAAACCAAACTATCCAATTGTCTTGCAGTACTATTCTCTTAAAATGAATGGACGTGTCAGGGGTGAATCAGGTTTGTTATTGGCATGCAATTGTGCAGGTTCACCATTTTAACATCTTACTCTATAATAACAAAATTTTGTAGGGGAAGAAAGAAAGACATATATGCTTTTGACAATGTTGACTTTTGTAATTTGAAAAGGCAATTTTTTAGAGACCTAAAAAAAAACAGAGGAAAAAGGGATAACAACTGCCCACAGTTAAGCAAGTGTTAACATTTGGGAAGTAAGACATGATAAAAAAGTTATCCCATTAATTTTGTTATTCTAACATGAACTAGGAAGAATCAGAACTGCCTGAGAAGGTGCAATGTCAAAGGCTTCTTGTCTATGCAGTGGCGTGATTCTCTAGAGGGGTTTTAAAAACTAGATTTGGAAGTGACACTTTCTGTATTGGTAGTGTTCTTCACTTAGCATCTCTCAGCAACCAGGAATGTGCAGGTGCAGAATTTCATCTTGACTCCATCCATATTACACAAAAGTAATGGTAGTAATGAATATGCCTTTTATAAAAAAAGATGTTAAGCAAGCAGTTCCATCCAGAGCCACTAATCTAATAAAGGATATTGTCTATGTCTACAAATCTGTTTTTTCTCAGGTCAATGGGACTAATTCTGAATTTTAATTATTTTAATCTGAAAGCATTTTTTAAAGCATCTCTGAAAGTGGGATACTGAATGTGCTTCATGAGCTTTGTTGATATTGATATTCATGTCATACCTCAAAGGCTTCTAAACTGAGAACTTAAATTTTAAAATAATTTTTTTTTACAAACTTAATTCAAATGCAGAGCACAACATAATGAGTAAACCTGCAAAAAACTATGAAGTACATCTTATTTCTGACTGATGATAATATCTTCTGTGGATGCCAGATACCATCTCTACTGTAATCATACCTTGGCTTGACAATAAAACTGGAAGTTACTCAAGTGTATTGTAGCCAGCTGTCAGGTTTAAAAACAGTCACAACATACTATTAGTGGCATTCAGCCAATCTCTTAAGGAACACAATGACCCGAACTTTATTCTGAAAACTCAGTTTGAAAGCAAATCTATTCCCTAAAGTAATTTTCAGCACTGCTTAAAAAGCTTGGAAAAATCAGATTAGAGTAAACCAGATTATGTAGATGTTATGAGAATGTAACTTCTAAAAATAACTTTATGGATCAATTCAAGTAAAATTCAAATACAAAGATCTCACCTTTCACACTGCTCTGCACTTCTATGTTTTATAATTCTGGCCCCAAACTATCAGATTGATACAGTCTGTATAGTTAGTACAGTGTTTAGAAAGCCTAGAATATAAAACAACTCCTTTACATTGAAGATTTGTGCCTTGAGAGGCTTATGTGAACACATTACACACAGTATCTGATAGAACTGATGCACTGCATCCTGTATTTGAAATGACTGTGGATGCCTAAGAAAAAATTATTCTCTCAACTAAAAAGGCATGCATATCTATTAGTACAATCTGTAACAGGGCACAAATTTCCTACCATTTTTTAAATGCAATATTTCTATCACTGTTGTAAACTTCCCTGAGAAATAACACTTTATACACACAGATGTATAAAGATAAAAAACGAGATAATGCTAAATAGAGACAATGAACGAGGCCCAACCATTGAATGCTTGCCATAATCACAGAAAATGCACCCGAGTAAATGCTTAATAGAAACTCCTATGAACTAACAGGAGTGACACATAATCAATGAAACCCCTATTAAAGCATTATTAAGATGTAACCTTGTTTATTCTAAGTAACATAAAATGTAGCCACTCACATACAGAAGCCATCCATGCACTAGCCAACCTATTTAAAAAATGGTCAGATATAGTCTAAAGGAAAACACTCACAGATACTTCAGGAAAAGAAGCATACACTAACATATCAATGCATTTGGTCCAAAAAATAACTTAAATGTTATTAATGTATGACAGCATATATTGAACTTATTCTTTCCAAACAGCATTGACTAAATGTCTCTGTAAAATTGATTCCAAGAGATAGCAGTTTACTACTTTGTGTATTCAAATTAAGTTAGTGCTTAGCTAAAATATCACATGCAAGGAAGAAATTGAGTTAGCCTCAACATGTGGCTAAATAAGATAACTTGTTTCATGCACAGCAACACTACAGACTTGTTTGTCTGCTGATTCATGACATCTAAATTATAACTGTAGTATTAGGAGACTTACACAGGAAAAATACTGTGTTTAATTTCACTTTCGCCTCACTAGGGAGAAATACTGCATCAATTCAAAACACTGCTTACGTTATTCATACTACAACTGAGTCTCTGAAAGGATTTTGCCAACGTGGAAATTGAGGTTCAGATTTCTTTGCACTCTTATCACACAGTTTACTACCAGGAAAAGACATACACTCAGCTTCAACAAAGTAACTTATGATTTGAATGAAGCATATTTATGTGTTCGACATTTTTGGTGCCATCTATAAAGTCAAAATTATGCCTAATGCCTAAGTATAATAATAGAAATGTAACAGTTACTTTTCCAGGACAAGTACAAACTAAGGAACAATTGCATTTCCTAGTGGTCAGTTCTCTACAAGATCATCACCAGATTCCCACTGAAAACACTGTTACTCAATTTGAAATTGGGAATTTTAGCTTTGAACAAGGTAATTGTAAGAGGTACCTCCTGGTGAAGAAAAGACAACAGTTGTGTTGTAATCATATGTAATATAATAGCGAATGGTGAAAAAATTATATTTATCTGACCTCTAACTGCAGTGTTGCTAAATATATCAGAAGATGTAAAACTAGTAAATAAGACAGCAGAAAGTTTCTCACTATAAAATGAATCTTCTCAAATACAGGAAATCAAAAGATAAATGATCCCAGAACGGTTCAGGCTGGAAGGGACCACAGTGGATCACCTGGCCCAACCTCCCTGCTCAAACAAGGTCACCCCAGAGCACATGGCACAGGACTGTGTTCAGACAGTTCTTGAGTATCTTCAGTGAAGTAGAGTCCAAAACCTATTTGGGCATGAATGAAAATTGCCATGGCACTGCACAGACTTTAAGTCTATTAGGAATTTTAAAATTTTGCTTTCCATTTCTAGAGTTTTCAACTTTGAATTAGGCTATTTTCACTCGGAAAAAGATACCCCCAGTGGAGTAATTGAATTTCATCATTACTTAAATAATTTGTTGCCTTTCTGCAATTTTCTTACTAAAATTACCTGTGTTAGCTCTGTAAGCATTTGAACTGTCTTTGTTAATTAGCTATATGTAAGAAAATGTTCTCATACAAGTTACTCTTTGCAGTAGTTCTTTTTTTCACCTGTTCTATGAAATAATGCAGCCCTGTGGCACAGAAAGATGTATAAAATCCTTTTGTGGCTAAAAATATACATATGTTCGTCTTTTGTTAGCTTTCCCTTTCTTTTTCTTCAATCTAAACTACAAGACATTTTGACTTATAATTGAATTTTTACTGACGTGTTTGTTTTATGATGTCTGTTTCTCAAATCTCTTTCAGAACTCAGTAGAGCTGATATACACATCAGTGTCTCCTCAAAGTAACAAAAGTGCAATCCAGTGGAATTAAATGCAGCTGAGTTTTGATGCTAAAATAATCTTGTAAATACAGCTTCATTGAAAAACAGTGGTAAGAAAATCTCAGGAGGCTCAAGAAAAATCTGTTTGGTTCAAAGAAGCATCCTAATTTTTTTTTTGCTTTTCTATTGAAAACTATGCTCCTCTTTCCTCCCTCTCCATGCAGAAGTAGTTCATTTAGAACGGGCTAGTTTTACTCCTCAAGAAGACAGAGAAGAGGGCTTCCTGATGGTCCAGAGAGAACAGCAGCATCTTTTCTAATAGTAAAGACTGCAAGGTACAAAGAGGATGGCTTTGGTATGGACAATTTGTGGAGAAGAGTTGTGAAGTATGTAGAAAGAACAAAAATTAGGACACTGCCTTCTCATCAGATATACAGGACAAATATTCTTAGTTCTACAGGACCCTAGTTCTCACACAGAGCCTGGGACAGTGATTCTCTGTCAGAAATTCAGGAAAAAAATATTTTCCTTGCTACTCCCCATTCTACACAATAACTCAATGCAATCAATATCCAAGTAGGCTGAAGGCTGGAAAACTTAACAGCTCAGACATAGATGTTCATCCCAAACCCCTCCCACCTGCCATGACTATCAGTCATTCTTACTGATTAAGAATAAAACAAACATTTCTCTATATCTAGCTGTGGGGGAAAGATATTTCCTGTGAGACATCCAGATAGGAACTTACTCAGCAAGTATTTCTCTCCAGAAATAACTTCTTAGCTACCAACAAATAAAGTGGGCCAGGTCCCAGTCTCCAGCCTGGAGGACAAGTGGCACAGAATGGAAGTTTGCAGTCTTAAGTCCCTGCTTGAGTGCATGCCCTGGCTCCATTTACTTTATATGGTTGTAGCCTGGGAGAGTCCAAAGGAACAGTAAAACTTTTAAGAATTTCACTGACATTGTTACTTAGTCATGATAGTGAAATATCTATGTCAATTTCCTATGTATTAGATATTTGTTTTTTCGTGTATGATACAACTTAGAAGAAGAAGTAAGAAACACAGTGAGATGTATTCCAACTTTTCCAGAAATCTTCACTGGAATTTATTTTAGTTTAAAGAAAATTAAGTCCAAAACAGAGAAAGAGCTATCAAAAAACTTGAGAAAACTTTTCAGAAAGGCAAATTTTGAGTTTTACCTTTGCAATGCAATCTGCATCTACACGCTGTTTCCCTAAATTTATATTGAGATCTCTCCCTTCATCAATGAGCACACATCTATGCATATATTCGTGGTAAACTAGAAAAGAAAGGAAGACTGTTGGGAGAGGCACGTATTTTCAACATCTGGATTTGATTCAAAGGAAGGGGAAAATCAAGAAAACAAGATCACAATAATGGCTTAAAGAACAGAGGGGGGAATACGAGGGACCTGTAGAAGAAAATACTAATTTTGATGCAAATAACCATCAATTAGATAGCATGATTCATGAATAGTCTCATTAGAGAACTGGATCCAATCAGTAAGAAATACTTCCAAGGTTTGTTGCTCTGCTACTTGTGTTCTTAAACAAAATGGGAAGGTTTGGAGTGCTGCATAATGACCAAAACTACTGCAGGAAAGCAAAATATATTGAAACAGCAAGCAGAGCTGGAACACATACCAAAAATGCATGTGTTCTTTAGGAAAAACAAAAATAGACAGAAAGGGGTGTCTGATGACGTTATAGACTGTAAAAACATAAAAAGGGATAGGTTGGCTAAAACACTCAGGTCATGTCAAAATAATATGCTTAGGGGGATAAAAATGAAGTGTGCTGGAGCAGTTGTAAAAATTATTCATTGAATCCCCACAATTTTATCGGGACTTGGAGGGAATTGAGGGGGAGTCACCATTATTTAAGGATGCAGAAGAGGTAAATTAATCCAGACAAGAATTCTTCCATTAATTCAATGTTTAAATACATATATAGATATAACAGAAGAACGGGATGAAGCTCAGAACAGCTGATGTAAGGTAATTGATGCCAAGCTAATTTCTTTGATAATATGGCTGATTTTAAGCAAAGGAAATTATTGAATCATCTAACTGCACATAGGTGCATATATGTGTGTGTGTATGTGTGTGTCTGTATGTGTTACCTTGTTACAGCTGGAAAAATAAGAATTAGTAAAAGGACTGTAAATTAGTTAGGCAAATACTAAAACGGATATAATGACAGTATTGAAAGGGCATCTAATGAACTGAAGGAAGCTTGGTAATGAAGCTCCTCATAGATCAGTCTGCAAAACTCCCCTAACTTCATTACTGAGAATGAATATGACATCAGTAGAAACACACAGTGGAAGTTTGCAGATGACAAAATTGGGAGACACCACCAGTAAAAAGAAAAATTGAAATATCATCCTGGTAAAATATCATAGTCCAAGTAACCAAAAGTAATGAAGAGAAATTAGTACTATCAACTATCAGTAACAGTGGGAAAAAAAAAAAAAAGTATAAGTTGAAACTTAAGCACAAAGAAGAGAAAAACTAAGAAACCCTGAAATGTATAAACTGATTGGAAAATGTACTTTCATCAACTAAAAAATTAGATGCAAGCATGAAAACAAGCTATGCAGTTGCAGAATATAAACCGGAATTTTTTTTCCAGATACTATTAATGTTATTTCAGAGTGAAACCTCACCGGAACAGTAATTCTGATTTTATTCAGGGAAGATTAATTTAAACTGGAAAAAAGACAAGGAAGGACTATAGGAATGACACTGGGAATGAAGAGTGTACAATCAGAGAGAATAAAAGACATTGGCTTGGTCTACCCTGCCAAGACTGAATAGGAATATGACTCTTCTCAAAAAATATAATCAGGAAAGCATATACACTGGAGATGAACTATTGAAGTCAAAAAGATAACATTGGCACAAGAACAAATAAGTATAAAACAGCCATAAATATTTTTATGCTGCAAATTAGAAGATTTGTAACTCCCAGGGCAATAACACTATAGAACAGCCAACTGGAGTCCTGAAGGACAAAAATAATTAGCTCATGTTAAGACACAGCTTTATCATTTTATATTATAATATATAGTGACAGCAGCAGACCAGACTTAGAGATTCCCTAGGTCCTTATGTGTTCTCTATACCCATCTCAGAAGGGTTACAGCTCTTCTCAGCCCATGGAAACCTGATGGGACTAGGCCAGTGATAAGAACATTAGGATAAAAACAGGAAATATTAACTTGGCACAGAGCCACACTAAGAAACAAAGTGTTGCTTCCAAGCTGGGCCAAGCTACACTATTTGCACCTCAGAAAATGGGCAAAATTCTTTTTGATTGTGCATGTCCATATGACGGTATATTTCAAGATGATTCTGGGCATGGAAAAGAGCAACTAGAAATATAAATACATTTTGTCTCAGTCTTTCAGCATAACTCAATTCCTTGACCCAAGTTACCTAAAGGTTAAGCTCAGAACAACATTGCAGAGCCCAGCATTCCTTTCCCTTGCACGGCAGAACCATTCTTTCTTAGATATACACTGCCTGCTTCACTCCTATTTAAATACTTATGCACTTTTTTCTTTCTTTTAAATTTATAATTCCCTCATGCCTTCTGGTGTTGGCACCCACACTGCTGTATGGTAAAACTCCGTTGATTTACATGCAGAGACCTCCAAAACATCAATTTTGAAACAGATGTTTTTCTGTTGGTTGGTCTGGGGTAGTTTTTTGGGTTTTCTTTGTTCTTTGGCTGGTTGGTTTTTATGTTTAGGGTGTTTTTTGGTTTTGTTTTG
>VWZU01000762.1:1661085-1726001 GCA_013397095.1 Sterrhoptilus dennistouni
TTTTTTTTTTGATTGGCTGGCTGGTTTGCCTATTTGTTTTTAAAATAGTTATCTTCAAATACAACATAGATATTGTGCAAAATGGTTTTCCTTTTATGAACTTCAAGCATGTGGCAGTGATCAAATGGGTACAGCTGTCCTTTAAGGACATTGGCAATTATTGTCATCATACCTCCTGTTAGGCAGTTCAAATTGCTTAAAACTTTGATAATGATTACTTGACTGCATTTAAATGAAGGTCGTTTACCCTTCCATTCCCTACTTATATAGCATCTTACGTGCAACACGCCTCAAGGCCCTTTCCAAAGAACACTAATCAGTACACAACATTATATTGAAGCAAATAACCTTGTCACAAATTCCATTACACAGTAAAAGCTAAATAAAAAATAATAGCTTTCCTGTCTATATTTAAAAATATATATCCACTTAGTGTCAAGCTTTTCAAGTGGAAGAGAATGCCACAGAAGAGAACGAATCCTACTGCACAGCAAGGAAATGAAAAGTAAACTATTGCTACAAAATTGCTACCAATGCTTGTTCTACCTTACCAATACAATGGGCAATTCCAAAAATAAGTATTCTTAAAATGCTGCCTCATTTTAAACCCAAAAATTTTCAATGGGAATTTCAAAGAAGCAGCTGAAACCACGTCCAAGAAGGCCAACCAGCCAGTGAATAGAAATCACCTTGTCTTGCAATAACTGTTTAAGGGTTTGCATGAGGCAAGACTGGCATAAATCTCGCATTTACTGAAGGAGAACTGCAACTGTTTTGCTCAGCCTGCCAGCTCCAAATGGAAGAAAGATTTCTTCCCATAAATAAAGGTAATTTCTTCTTATCTATGTACACATCCAACCTCCTACACCAGCTCAGAGAAGTGACTGTACTTCCCTTGCTTGCAAGTCTAGACAGGGGAAAAGATGACTGATAATGTCACTCCTATTCCACAGTGGCCTTGTTGACTACTTACTGGTAACACTGACACCAACTGTAAATACAGCAGACTCCACAAAATCCAGTAGGCTCTCTGAGTTACTACAAATTGACATAAGCAAAATACCAAGTAAAAACAGCTTGGAAATTACCTTTCCTCCAAACTAAACCAGTCATTTGATCCCCCTTAGTGGCAAACTCAGCCCTTGCCACAGGTCTGGGCCACAACAAAAACTGCAGAAAAACTGCACAAACAAGCTGAAATAACAAAAATCTTAGTTCACTGAGTAGCACTGTATTGATAGCATTGTCTCTGCTGCAGAATATCACACATGCCACCGAAAACCAGCAATCGCTCTTGCAGACATGTTTTGTGGTAGTTTCTCATCTGAAAAAGCAGAAACAAAATGAAAACAACTGCAACCCTTCTGAAGAGAGAAAATATCTAAAAAATCACAGAGCAGGAGTCACCCCATATCCGATCCAGTTTAACTCCTTTTTTGGATGACAGAAATATAACAGGGAAGGGGAAGAAAAGGAAGAATAAATACAAAGGGTAGCAATAAAGATGTCTAGAAATGAGTGACTCGCTCAAAGCTCTTAGCCAGCTATTTGCCTTATTGCTGATTTTAGCTTGTGAAAAACATGAAGTTGAGAAAATAAATTACAAATTATAGAAGAAAAAAAAGAACATTTGGAAAATTCATTTTGAAACTAGAGAGAAAACAACTGAAATACAAATAAATAAAATTCACACTGCACAGTAATCCACAAGATGCCTGTGCTTAAAGTGATGAAACAGTCTTTGTTCAGAGTCGTGTCTGCCAACATTTAAATAGAGTTTGGCATACTATGCAGTGATCTTTTCACATACAAAAACAAACAGATTTTTCTTGTGCAAGCTACAGACCTCTTCTGCATTTCCAAAATGATTTATTGGCCAATTGACACTTCTTGAATTAATTCTTCTTCAAGTATAACCTAGGAAATTCCATCTCCTATCAGTTATGTCAAATTTGACAGCCTTAGGTGAAATTTCTTCTTTCTTAATTATTTTATTATCCCATTAATTCTCTGAAACCATTAGAAACATTCCCATCTCCCCCTCTGAAAAATTTCCCTGCTTCCTTGATGTCTATAGCTTTCAAGAACGTCAAATAAACAATTTCCTCCCTTGGCAATCTCTTTGCTATACTAAATATGTTTCACTATTGTCACTTCCCTTCAGAAAATAACTACTGCTTATGCATCTGTTTTTCTCCACCTTTCCCTTAGTGTCAATTCCAGAAAGAACCAACAAAGTGATCCTCTCAGAGGCAGAGGTGCCTGATTTTCACTGCTGTGCACTATGATAGTTACACAGGCATTTCCTCACCCCAGGCCAAAAGAGTACTTTTGAAAATTGTACCTCGCAAATCATATATTACCTGCTGCCTATTGTTCCTCTGTGACATTAAAAGGTGAAATGTACCATGTTGCAAATCTATATACTGAAAAAACAATGTGTGTTTGGTGGCCATGCTGAAGGAAAGGGCATACAGATACCACTCTCAAAACTGCTGGTCTCTGGGACAGGCTGCCCAGAGAGGCTGGGCGCCTCATTCCTGAAGAATGTCAAATCTCAACAGGACCAGACTCTAACTGACCTGATCTAATTATAAAATTAGTCATATTCTGAGCAAAAGCTTGGGGTCCCTTCCAACCCAACTTGCTTTCTCTGCATCCCTCAAGAATACTTGCTTACTCCAGAAATACAGCATAGTACCTCAGATTAGCTGTGCACTGGATTCCCCATTAGATCATATGCTGCGCTATTATTTTCCTGGCAGTCTGATACTAGATGCAAGAAGGACAAAGAGTGGAACTCTTCTCCCAGCAGTGCTGGCAGGAGATTTAGGAAACTATTCAGCTTCTGTTGGACTACAGCCATTTTTACAAGTTGTGAGAACAGGAAAGTGGGCTGGATCACACTGAAGCGAGGAAACAACCTCAAGGCAATATATATGACAGTACAGTGGCTATCACCTGAGAAATGAGATAAAACATTTAAATATCCATTGTTTTGGATAATTCCAGAAGGGTAATGGTCAACAAAGCTACATACAATGTCACCACTTCTGCCAAATGATCCAAGCTCTTTCTGGAACACAGGTTTTAGTTCTTTTAGAGAAGGCATTAGCTACCTTAGGGTATATTTCTCCCTCACAACTGAGGGCAAAAATGGACCCTGCCTTGCCTCAAACGATACATAACCTAGAAATACCACTGTCAATCTAGTGAAGATTAGGAATGACTGAATCCCCCCCACTTTATCTACATTTTCTCTAGAATACTCTTATTTCTGCTGACTGAAATGTAAGATCATATACTTCATCTTCTTCAAGACCTTCTGTCCTTTTGCTACTCAGTTATGACAAACCATCAAACTACTGTTACACAGTTTCCGAGTCACAAGGATCAACTCAGCGCTTTTGGGGACATTTCCTGCTCACAACTGCACAGAGATTACTTTAGACACAACTGGAAATGGCAGAGTCCCTTTGGGCTTGGCTTTTGTCAGCCTAGTATCAAATATAGAGTAAATATGCTAAGAGCTCCAAGTATAGAATTCTCGAATAGAAAAGAGAAGAATAAGAAATAAATCTATTAATGGCAGTACAATGAAAATTTAAAAAAAAAAAAAAAAACAAAAAACACAACCCACTCAAAAATGAGTAGCAAATCAATTAAGCACAAAATCTGAGCGAACAAAGAGGTGCTCAAGGCTACCAAATGCCTAATCCTAGGGAGTTCATTCTTCAAGATATTGAACAACACACAACTGAGTTGGCTAAGTATATAAATCACTGCAAAACCTCGTGTGTTTTCTGTAAGAATGTGCCTACCCTAAAGTCAAATTGGAATTTCTTGAATTTGGGTTCAGCAATCAAGACAGCAGCTTGCCAACCTGGTTCCTTTAAAATGCTTTGCCTTAGAGAAGATTCATATTGGTAAAATCTTCCACAATTGCATTTTCTCTGGAACTAATTAAAGGATAACATTTTTCATAATCATATTTTTAAAAACTGATTTTAAAAAATTAGGGAGAGTCAGTTCATTTTTAGAACATTAGGCCTGGCTGTCAGAATAATACAACACTGGAAAATATTTTCAATGCAGGATTGAATCTTATCCACTTGTGTTAAAAAAACCCCAAAAAATAAAAATCAACACCTTAATGTGAAGTTTTATGGTTAAGGATGCAGTGATTATTTTGATTATCTGATAATCATAAGTTTTGATTATTTGATAATTGAAGAAGTAGGGCAGGTTTATTTTTTACTTTGCTACAAATGTGTTGTCTGTATTAGTGTCTCTGCTAAAAGAGCTGGGACAGCCCGACTAAAGATTGTACATAATTCCCACAGTATCATCTTTATTGTTGTACAGTGTTGTATGTCACCCTCATGCCTCTCAGCTTCTATGATATGATAGATACTCTGTTTTAAAAGTGGTGACCACAATGATGCCATTTCTGGAGTAGAGTGACATGTGCTATTAGCACATGGCAGATTATGATCCTGTGCAGAAGGATGCTGTCTACCTAAAAGTACTGCTGAAGAAATGCAGGTGATCTTCAGTAAAAGACACACATGACATCTTCCTGACAAAAAAAAAACAACACCACACCCATGCAACTCAGAACCGTAAGACTGTAAGACTGTAACTATTTATGATCTCACTTATTTAAAAGGTTATATATTCAGTAGCAAGGTAACTTTACTACACTGTCTGGACATGTGGTTTATCTCAGTGGAGCTTGGAGCATCCAAACATAAACTGGCTCAACTATTAACCTGAAAGTAACCATTCAGGATTTCCCTAGAACTAATTAGCTCTACTTTAACATGGAAAAGGGAAAAGTGGGAAAAGTTCCAGAATAAGAACCATCCAAACAGATCATTGGTAATCATCAGAGAGTAGGAGTACTAATCTGTCAGATTATTCTGATGAGCTGTAATAGTGTGATGAGTTGGTAAATGAACTTGGTGTCATTTGTCTGGACCCTGCTCCAGAAGGCCAGAGGTCTGTACAAGAAAGCTTGCTGGGAATAGCAGTGCTCCCATTTTAGCTGGACTGAAGAAAGCAGCTGGACACATCTCCAGACCCACTAAATTCTATCTTTGCTGAAAATTTTGTAAGCCTTTCACCAGATCCATAGTGTCATTGGTGACACAGAGTCATAGAAAGGCTTGGGTGGGAGGTGGACTTGAAGATCATCTAGTTCCAATCCCACTGGCATGGGCATTCCACTAGACCAGGTTGCTCAAAGCCTCATCCAACTTGGACTTGAACATTTCTAGGGTCATCCACATCCTCTCTGGTGAATCTGTTCTAGTTAGTGTCTTACCACCTTCACAGCAAAGGACTTTTCCCAAATATCTAAGCTAAACCTGCTCTCTTTAAAGCCGTTTCCTCTTGTCCTGTCACTACATGCCATTGTAAAAGGTCCCTCTACAGCTTTTTGTAGACTCCTTTAGGTACTGGAAGGTCCTCCAAAGTCTCCCTGGAGCCCTCTCTTCTGCAAGATGAACAACTCCAGTTCTCTCAGCCTATCTTCAGGAGAGGTGCTCCAGCCCCTGATAATCTTCACAACCCTGCTTTGGACTCGCACCAACCTCATGAGGGGGCCCCAGAAGTGAAAACACTTGTCTAGGTGGGATGTCATGAGCCCCAGAGTAGAGGGGCTGGACGACTTCCCTCAGCCTGCTGGTCACATTAATCAGGGTCTGAAGCACTAGAGAGGAATAATTTGCAATGATACAATACTAGAGCTATCATGGAAGCTAATTTTAATGAAAGAATAAAATATATTCTGGTAATAAGGTCTGTCAGAAGAAGTCTCTATGCCAAGGAAGCAACATAGAATTTTGACAATCAGAGGAGAAAAACTATAGAATAAATGTGATCATAACTGACTATATACAGTTACTATCAACCACATTAAAGCAGGTGTGGTACATTAGTACACCTTAACATTTTTGCCTTCTGCTGGATATCTGAATACTGTGAACCACTAAGTCTGGGAAGGAAATGAGATTTCACTGTATTTCAGAGAAAATTCCCTGATCACTCTTTCAAAGAGGATAAACACATATATCTCTCAATTCTGGTTCCCTAAGAGAAAACTTATTAAAACTATCTAAAACTGAGATGCTGGAGAAAGCATGATGGCAGAGACAGCATTATCTGTCAACCTCCAATTAGGATTTTGGTGACTGAACAAAAATGCTTCTGGCATCAGTAAACTCCTACAAGCATTTGGACTGACACTATGGGTGAAAACTAATACAAATGCCAGTTATTGTCAAGGATAATCAGCTATTAACAATTTTACAGACAAAATACAAGACAAAAGGAATAGATAATAAATTATTATTGAATGAAATAACATAATTTCATTCAATAACATTATTATTAAATGAAATTTAACATATCAAAATATGTTACATTTAATGTCATATTCCAAGCAAAGACAAAACGATCCCAGTGACTTAAGAGTTCAGAAAAGCTGCTGATGCTGAATCATCTAGAGGTATAATTTCATCCGCTCAGATTCCTGATGTAGGAAATGCTTACACAATTTCTGTCTTTTAGAAAGAGTATTTCCTATTGAGTCAAACGGAAACCTATCCTTTCTTAATCAGTTGGTCTCCACTTGGCAGCTGCATATGTGTAGAATATTTCTAAAAAGAAACCAGGCTGCCAAAGGTTTTCAGCATCTTTTACTCGTTCACTTCTTAGTTTTTTTCTGTGTGTTATGCACTTTTCCCCTGCTCTGGTAGCCACCTTGGCTCTGGAATCAATCATTTTGCAGTTTCTGACCCAGAATATTGATTCAGTATTCTGACAGATGCCATTCAGTTATAATCAGTAACCAAGCCCTAAAAGTATATTGTTATATTAATTCATCCACTCGTTCATTTCAGTAATATGACTAAACAATCTTTAACTTCTTTCATCAACTCTTTACACAGTAGCCACACCATAACAGCAAGAAAAAAAAATAAAGCAAAAAACAAACCACAGAAGTCCAAACAGGCCTCTTGGACCATGATAAGATCATGCTTTACAACACATTCCCCTCTGTAAAATAATTCTAGGTACCACTTTAACATCCTTCTTTGAAAGACAAATTTAGTCTTCTAATTTTCAAATGGGTCCACATGCCATTCGCTAAACCTTTCACAACAGACTCCTACTCCTTCTGGTGTCTGTATACAGACGCCAGAGTCCCACAGAATATACCATTAGACCCAAAGCTAAATTCCAGTTTCACCTGATGTCACCTTTCATTACCACAGGCAATTTAAAGCTCAGGCATCCTGCCATAGCTGAGGAGACAGAAACTAAAAGTTACTTTCGAAAAATTTTTTCTCAAAAAAAGTCAAAGAAGAATGTATAAGTCAACTCTCTCCACTCCCCTCCCCCCCACCCCATCAGGAATTATTCCAAAACATGTTTTTCCATTTATTTACCCTTGCATCAGTAGTAAAACTATTATTTTCTTAACTTTACAAGCCTACAAGACACAAAGAATTTTGTAGATAAACAAAAGGTGAAATCTGATGGCACCAATTCTTAAGCCTAAAAATGAGAAAAATACAGGTAATCAGTTCTATCTTCTTTTGCATACCTACACCACATCTTGCCAACCCAATACAGACAGCAAGAAGTAAAATCAGAATTTTCAACACCAAGGAGGGGGAAAGGAATCATCAACAGAGAGAGAAAATTTACTAAAATACTTTAAACAGAAATTACTTTAGTTACAGGAGACCAATAAAGATTGTAAAAGAAGCAAACAAAATACCATATTGATGGATTTCAAAGCTTTTTTCTTGCAGAACATCATAAGAGAATGCACTGAGAATTATTTTGTTTTAGAGTGTTCAATCATTCTATGTTTGTATGATTAAAGTATGAACCTGATGGACTAAGTCCCAAGTCCAAGAGTCTTTACTGGACAATCTGTAGACCTGAATCAGTATTCACTCTACCAATGAGCCAACAAGTCTGAAAGGCTTGCCTCCTTGTGTCAGCTAAGCCCAGGACAATGAACAGGCCTGCAATTACTTCCTGAAACAGTTATCATCCCAACTGCAAAGAACCATTTGAAAAAAAAATCTTCCTTTGGCATAATGAGCAAAAATAATATTACAAAGTTGTCTTGAAATAAAAAACAGACATTTAACATAAAATGGTTTCTGGCTGTTGTTAACTTCAAGGAAGGAAGACCTGGGATATTATGTTCTCCTTCTTCCCTACAGGGAAATTCTATTAAAAACATCAAATTCAAATCATGAGAATCTTATACATATTACAATGGGAACAATATCTTCTAAGTTGAGAGAAATAACTCCAAAGGAGGTAAAAAATAAGTTCCCTCACCCCAACATGAATTTTTTAGTCTCTCCTCCTCAATTCCATCCTTCTTAAGATGAAGCTTAGAAGAAGAATCCATATGGATAAAACAAGATATGCCTAGCTATCAAAATGTCTTTCAGCAAGAGAATTTAAGAGAAGAGTAAAAAGGGTTTGAGGTTGAGCTGAAAGTTCCATAGCAGATGGTCAAGAAGTCAAATCTAAATAACCTTTTTCTCTCTTGCTTTTATCAAAACATAATCTGACAAATTTGTAGAACACAGACTTAAACAGGAATTTTGAAACCTTGATATGCCTAAACAACTTCTCTTACCTAACTGAGGAGCAGAAGAGTAAAATTTTTGTAGTAACTTATGCTTCGCCTAAGAATCTATAAAGTGGTCATATTCAAATATGATGGGCTGGCCCATTTAAACAAGTTCTTTGGGATCCTTAGGGTTGGATCAAAGTCTAGAATTAAAGTTTTTAGCTAGTGTCTACAAAGAAGTTATTTGAAATAGGTGTGGGGAACTGAAGTATATAAAGGAGATATTTAAGATTTGTATTCTGCCACTGTATTATGCCAAGTCCCACATGTGAGCTGTCTCATTCTGTCCTCTGGACATCTGATTAGTCCCATTCCACTACAGCAGCAGCAAGTTTTAAGATAAGTGCACCAAGCTACTCAGTGCTACTCAAACAAAGTAAGAATGGTATCTTTGATGTGAAGTAACACTTAGGTGAATGGCTAGATATCACTAAAATCTTGTTACACGACATATCAGAAATCTCATTCAGACCAAGTGACAGAGATATGGAAATCAGCAGAGGCGGAAACCAAAAGAAAAAAAAATGTAGAAGAGAAATACAGAAATAAGGGAAGGAGTTAAATCCATCCCACTCCTATCATTTTGATGTCAATGGCAGCAGGAGATTATCAGAGGTTGGAGAGGGATCTCAGGTCAAATCAGGTCAGCAGGAGAGCAGAACAACAACATAAGGAATTCCAGCCACTCCAGTCAGTCAGTCAGCTTCACTGGGGATCCAGTTTAATCCTCCCTATGCAAATTCACACAGAATGGGGGTAGAGACATGCACAAGGCTGCAGGACTAGGATCTTACTGCTAGCACAAAGGCACGATTGGACAGCTCCTAGGACTGGAGTGTTGGAATGGAAGGACACAGGATCTTTAAGAAGGACAGCCAAGGAAGAAGATGTAGATGGGGTGTCTCTATGTCAACGACCAGCTGGAACATGTGGAGGTCTGACTGGGAATGGAGGAGAAGCTGACTGACAGCTTATGAATCAGCATTAAAGAGAGAAAAAGAACAGATGACATTAAAGAGGGAGTCTGCTACAGGCTGTCCAAGAAGGAGCACCAAACAGATGAGGCTCTCCGCAGACAGAAGCCTGGTATTCCTAAGCCCTGGTCCTCACGGGGAGCTTCAACCTCATACCTGTTAGAGACACAACACAAAAGGGCATAAGCAACACAGAAAGTTCCTGGAATGCATTGATGATAACTTCCTTCCCCAAGAGATAGAGATGCCAATGAGGAGAGGTGCTACACTGGACCTGGTTTTCAACAAGTTGGGGCTGGTGGGAAGTGTGACTTTCAAGGGCAGCCCGGGCTGTGGCACCTATGAAATGGTGGAGTTCAAGATCCTTAGGGAAGCAAGGACAGCATACAGCAAGCTTGAGGAGAGCAGACTTTGGCCTCTTCAGGGATCTTCATCGATAGTACCATAGGATAAAGCCCTGGAAGGAAAAGGTGCTGAAAGAAGCTCATTAATATTTAAAGATCACCACTTCCAAACTCAGGAGAAAGGCATCCCAACAAAGAAGATGCCAGGTAAAATATGTCAGGAGGACTTTATGGATGAAAGGTGCTCCTGGACAACGTCAGAAAGTGAGAGTACAGAAGGTAGAAGCAAGGACAGGGGGCCTGGGAGGAATATAGAGAAATTGTTCAATCAACCAAGGATCGGGTTAGGAAAGCTAAAACCCTGATACAAGTAGGTCTGACCAGGGGTGTCAAAGGCAACAAATAAATGTTCCGTAGGTAGGTCAGCGATAAAAGAAAAACAAGGGAAAATGTGGACCCTCTCTGGAAGGAAATGGGAAACCTAATTAGCTAGGACATGGAAGAGGCTGAGATACTCAGTGACTTTTTGTCTCAGTTTTCCCCAGCAAATGCAGGGAGTGGGAGAATGAAGAACCACCTGCTTTAGGAGATTAGGTTCAAAAACATCTAAAGAATCTGAATGTGTCCAAGCCTATGGGACCTGATGAGACACACCTGCAAATCCTGAAGAAAGTGGCAGACTAAGTCACTATTCACCACATTTTACAAGCCATGGCATTTTGGTGAAGTCTGTCTGGAAAAGGGGAAAATAATCCCCATTTTTACAAGGAAAAAATGAAGGCTCCGGATGCTACTGGCCAGTCAGTTCACCTCTGTTCCTGGCAAGATTTTGGAGCAGATCCTCATGGACACAAGGCTAAAGCACATGGAAAAAAAGGGGTGACTGGTCACAGCCAAAATGGCTTGACTAAAGTCAAATCATGTCTGACAAATTTGGTGGTCCTCTACAACAGGGTTAGAGCATTAATGGATAAGGGAAGAGCAATGGCCTTCATCTACCTGGACTTGCACAAAGCATATGACACTGTCCCGCATGACATGCTTGTCTCTAAACTGAAAAAGGCATGAATTTGACAATGGAATACTTGGTGGATATGGAATTATCTGGAAAGTTGTCCTCAAAGAGTTGCAGTCAACAGCTCAGTCTCCAGTTAGAGACCAATGAGATGGTGTTCCTCAGGGGTTAGTATTGGAACCATTGGGGTTTCACATATTTTTTAGCAATATGTACAATGGGATCAAGGATACTCTCAGCAAGTTTGATTATAACACCAAGCAGTGGGGTGTGGTTGACATGCAGGAGGGAAGGGATGCCATATAGAAGGACTGATAGGTTTTAGAGGCGAGACTGCGTCAACCTCATGAACTTCAGCAACTTGTGGCTGCAAGGTCCTGCATGGGGATTGGGGAAATCCCAAGCACAAATGCAGACTGGGTAGAGAATGGATTGAGAAAAGCCCTGAGGAGAAAGACATGAGAGTGCTGGTTGATAGGAATCACAGAATCATAGAACCATTTAAGTTGGAAAAGACCTCCAAGATTATTGAGCCAACATGATCTGGTAACGTACTCTGGCAGCCCACAAAGCAAACATCGTCTCAGGCTGCAACCAGAGCAATGTGGCCAGCAGGTTGAGGGAGGTGATTCTGCCCCTCTACTCCACTATTGAGAAATCTCATCTGGAGTACTGAGTCCAGTTTTGGGGCCCACAATATGGGAATGATGTGAAACTCTTGGTAAATGCCCAAAATGCTTTCCAATTTAAGTCATGGTTTATAGCAAATCTGTAATGTTTCAGAGTGCAACAGAAAGCATTACAGAAATGCAAATCTCAGTACTGGTTAATGCAGTGTCTATAAGCAGCAGACATAATAAATAATTGAAGTAATATATACTGCTGATTCACAGTGGAAGGAAAAAGCCCTACTGCACATAGGTGACAGTACAACAGACACTGCTGAAGACAGGAACATTACACATTACTATCAAGACTTACAACACTGTCAGCTGAAGCCCAAATCCTAGCTAGCTAGAAAAGAATAGTATTAAAGCTCAGATGTATCTGAGAATACAGAATAATATACCATAATCCAGAAAATGATATATTAAAAAACGTTCAGTTTCTCTGTCCTTATACATACCGACATGCTGTCCTTATTTATGTTCTACACATATTCCAACAGCTCTGTACTGGAAGCTCATGTCATAGATGTTTTAGCCAAAGGTCTCAATATTATGATTATAGCTCTTCCATAGCAGTCCAAAATATTACTGCTTATTTGCCAAGGCCTCACAATCCCCAACTCTGGGAATCCTTTCAAACAGTGTTGCACTTTCAGGAGTAATTGGGGGTGGGGCGGGGCAGGGGGGGAAGATGTTTTCTTTTACCTGAACCATTGTTGCAAAAACAGTTATTTTGGGATGTTAAAACACTGAACTTTCTGAAGACATACCAAAAAAAACCAAGAGATGCTGTCTCTGTGCAAACACACACACACAGTTCTATTTGCAGGAAATAGCAAGAGATTAATTATATATTTGTAAAAGACTATTTTCTAATAATATAATTGTTAAAATGTGGGGATGGGGGAACCCACTCTCTAAATTCAATGGAATAACAATCTTTCCCTTGGACCCTGAGTTTATGCCTTCAAGTTACAAAAACAAAAACCCTGGAGAACTGGCAAAAAAATTATCACATTATTGTTGGCACCAAAACAAAGGAACTTTTAATCTATTTCAACTGAAATCATATGATCCAGTAGCCTGGGGGAAGGGCTATTAATAGCAGTCAGAGCAAAGAGGAGAAGACAGCGGTTTCCTCAGCTGAGAGCAAGGCAGCAGGTTCTCTGCAGCTCTTCTACTCCCTCCACCTAAGTGCAGGAGGCCAGTGGGATGGGAAGCTCAGCAGCAGTGGGCTTGCAGAGGCAGAACTGGGCACCTGGGCTTGGCAGCTCCTGACAGCCATCCCCGACTGCAGCTACAGCCTCACACCACAGCCCTCCCAGCGCCAGCTGACCCCACTTTTAATCATAGCACATTTGAAGAGCTTTTAGGCTACTTCTGCAATACACTGTGTGTTATTGTACTCACCACTGTAAAAGACAACAGAGGCAGCACTGTAAAAATTAAATTGGCTATGAGTAAGTCCCTATCTCCTACTTGGTATCAATAACATATTCCTTTAATGAGGGGCAGGAGAGAAAAACAAAACAAAAAAACCAACAACAACACAAAACAACCAAGGAAGATGGAGAAATGGCTTTCATCAACAGAAATGCATACATCAGCCAACAAGCTGAATAATCACAAAATGGAGGAAAACCCTGATCCAAGCATTAATAATTCAATTAGTATTCATTGAAATAACATTGATTTTAATTAATCTATTTCACATCACTGTTTATATCCTATCTGCTTTCTATTACAGCTTAAAAATCATTAGTGTATGAGCCTGCTAAGTACTCATACCTTTAAAAATAACAAAAGGGAGACATTAACTTGCTGAATGAATATTTTAATGCCTCAAATAGTCAATAAAGAAAAACGAAATGTAATTGCTTGTTGCTGTGCCTTACTAATATGGAATACACTAGTATGTTGCCAGCTGTACTATATACATAATCTGATTCATTGGAACTTCAGTATATTAAAATATTGGTAAAAACTGCATTAGCCAAAGAATATTCTTACCAACTTACATTTGCACAATACAATAGCTGGCACTGTTCAGTAACTGACTGAAGCAAAACACTTCATTTATTCTACTGCTCTGCTTGGAGCTCATCCAAAACACACAGGAACAAAAAAAGTACATGTTTCTGCCTGAAGTAGGCCCAGCAGATCAATAGAGAGTATCTATGTCCATCACAGAGCTTTGCTGGAGATGATGTGGAACAAGGCACATTTCTGCAGGAAACTCCAAGAATCATTGTAGTTCCTAAAGCTCTGGGCACCACAGCAAGCCAGAGCCAGCGAGCACCAACTTCACTTCCCTACTTTAGGACATGGTTTCTCTTTTTTATGTTGGGCAATGCTGGCAGTCTGGCCTTGGCCCTTTGACAGGGTACCTTACCACTGAGTCCCCACCAAGCTGCATAAAAAGATGAAGAGGAGAGGTGCATAGGCAAATGTAATTTCACAGAGAGCAGCAAGACCAGTCTGAGCTATCTGGTGTATTGAAATGATTTTATAAAGAGATAAAAATAAATATGCTCTCCTTTACATTACCCTGTCATTATGTTTTATGTTGTAATGATACAGGTAATCCACAATTATTGTTACTTTTTATTTTAGTTTAGTTTATTTATTTTTGCAATATATTGCAGAAAATTCTGACTTTGGTTGTAGTCTGATGTTCTTCTGTCTGGCTGGGTAACTACAGAGATATGAAAATTCAACTGTTTGGTTTCTAAACAAGGTTTGCAGCTACCTATAGGTCTCTAATTAAGCTCAGTCAATTTTTATTAGTTTCCACAGGTTCAGATTTCATTGCAAGGAAATCGAAATACTTTAAATCTTTTCACTGTCAGTCATCTGTCTTTGCTTAAGAGAGTCTTTCACATCACAGCTTTTACCTCATTCTTGAACAATGCTCATACTTGTTCTCTTAATTGATACTTGTTTACACTAACGATTTCTGCTATGTGCGAAATACTTTCGTGTGTAAAATAAACTGTAAGTAGCATTTCTCCATCTCCACCACAAACTCATTATCTAAATGCTACAGGTTATTCCACATTTCTATACAGACAGAACACAGAACTACTGATTTTATTTAGTAACAGTTGTGGTCACCTTAGGTGTGCCAACAGTTCAGCAAGGGGCACAGGCTGCCACTGCACATTATCACAGGATAATAGGACAGAAGAATTTACATTCCAGGTATCTTTCAAAAAATACCATAATTGGCTTATCAACAGTACTCAACCAAGCGCAACATAAAGCTCAGGCACAAGCTTATTTTATATATGCATACCTTTCAAATACATATGTGTACAGATAGCTATCTACATCTTTTTCCCACATCATGTGCAATATTGAAATACATTATATTTTCTATTGGCATTACACACCTTGCACCAGCCTGCAGCATGTAGATATAGTAAACACTATTACTAAAGCACAGAAATCTTTGCACACCATCCCTGTAAACAACCTTGGTGCACTTCAGTTTCCACAGAAGTATGCATTTGTTAAAGCTCTTTTACTGAAAAAAGAAAAGCACTAATAGCACCATGGGAGTTTCAAGAAAGGCAGGCAAATTATGATCACATTTACCATCTAATTTGCTCTCTGAGGCTTGTTCAAACAGTGCAAACATTGTGCTCCTCTTCTTCATTTGTTCTGACAAGCAGGATGACAACTAATCACCATCAAGAGCTTTCCCACTCTCCAGGCCCCCGTTTTCTGTTTATTCAATTTGATGCCTTCCAACCAAGGAAACTGTTAGCCCTCCCTGCCACCCCAACTGAGAAGGCCAGCTCTCCAAGGCCAGATTTCAACTAGAACTCTGTGCAGGGTGTGAATCCAGTGCTAAGCAGGAATAAAACAGGCTCTTTCTGCTGTGCAGTATGTGATACCACCAGCAGTGGGTTCTCTATCAGTTGACAAAAACACGTAAGGGAGGTAAATAAGGTTTTAGACTGGCACAAAAAAAGGAGACAGAGGAGAGACATGCTCTACCCACTTCCTTTATCTTTTCCAAATGACAGTTCTGTCAAAGCAAAGCATTGCCATGCATGCCTTAAAATAGAATGAAAAAAACAAAACAAAACAAAACAAAAAAAAACAAAAAAAAAAAAAAAAAAACAAACCCACAAAACAAACCCACCACCCACACAAACANCCCAAAAAAAAACCCACCAAAAAAGATAGAAAATAAAAAAAAACCCAAACATAAAAAACCCCCACACCTTGGGAGAATACTGGAAAGTCACTTCAAGAACATGTGTCCATTGATAGAGCTTGTCTTGTCAACTGTTGCACTGATTTGCCTTGATAACACTCAGCCGCACAATCAAATTACCTTGATTTTATGAGTTAAGCCAGTGTCATTGTCCACATGTCCCCTCTTCACCCAGAACTTAAGTAAGACAAGACAAACTGAAAAGAAAAAGGACTAAGCCATAGTACCTTGTATGCCCATTGGGCTATAATAATACACAGTAGCAGACACATAAGCCAAAAAGTTGGGCCACTTGTAATAAACCTAAAAGTGAAAAATTATATTGAAACACTGATATTTAAAGATGTAAAAAGTACGTATTGTATGCAAATAAGGACTCACTACAATTCAACCTTATTGATCAGAGATCATATCAAAATGGGGCAATATGTTAACATATATGGCATAAACAATTATAAAAATTTTCACTGCTTCAGCTGTCTGATATTCTATCATTTCTAATAACACAAAGGAAATAATGTTAACAGGCTAACTTCAGACTCATCAATTTTAAGAGATCTTGAGCTTTGCATTGACCAAACACATACTTAAAATTCTTTCTTTTGCTTTATATGCACTTGAAAATTGCAGCCAGGCAATACATGGTGCAGATACATGGGTGCAGTATCTCTTTCTAAAAATTCACTCTTTTTATAAATGCCTGCTCAGGTAAAGATCTAGAAATATAGAATGACAAATAGAAATATCTTTGGAGCCTCATACAAGGCAAAGGGATAAAACATGCCATGTATAACCCATCACTTTTTAGAAAAAACTATTTGAAACTGAGAGGAATTCTGAAAACTGAAGAAGACGAAGGTTTCTGTAAAAGGCACAATAAAACTCCTTACTAAGGGGTAGGTATATTCTTGGGAGGGACAAAGATGGGGGAAAAAAGCCATGCCCCTTGGTCCTGCTGCTTCCAAAAGTACTTGTAATCTCTTTATCTTGGAAAATATTTAGGGGACAGGAATATTAAGAACATTAAGATTGTTGTCTATGCTGCATGTTACACGAGAGCCTTTAGTATTTTCTCTATTACAATGATAAATATCTTCATGGCAGTAAGAGGTTCCCCCATATCACTCTGCCCTTTATGCATTACACCAGTCTATGGACCAAAGAGGTGTATTTCCTGATTTAATGATAAATCTGATAGCTTAATGGATTTTAGATTAGACGAATCTACTCTTCTATCACTATATAGTCTTCAATAACTGTTTGAGTCTGAAGATGTTCAGTGCTCAGCTACTTTCTCCAAATACCTCATATGTAATTTCTGCAGGCTATGACACTTACATGGTCCATATAAAATTCAGAGGTGCCTTTTCCTTTAACCATTACTGCTGTTTTCTACTGGTCTCATTTGTGATTTTAATTTGTAAAAAATCAATAAAGCCACTAGCTCCAAAGTTGCATGACACTGCAGAGCTGCAAAAGATGAATTACAGATTTCTTTCATCTCATCAGCTTCACAGCATTAACTTTGAAGATCTTAAATTTTGAGCTTTTACATCAGACACAGATACCTGCAGAAAGAAATCGAAGCCCAAAGTAACTTTCTTTAACAATTAATATCCTGTTCAACTTTAGTGACGTCAACAGAATCAAGAGGGAGGTAAATCAGTGTGTGTTTTTGGCAGCTTTCCCTTTTCTGCCAATTAGAACAATTAGACTCTAAATTTCACATTGAGCTAAAAGAAATTAGCAACATTGTTTTGTAAATAGCACTAAAGTAAAAGTAAATAGCATTAAAGTAAATAGCACTTGCAGTATTAATCATAATTGTAGTTTTTCAAGATATTAATATCACATTCCCATTAGCTCATTTTCCTATGCTTACTACAGTGAATGTATTTTGATGAGTGACATCTGCTTTGTGAGTGCCAAAGGAGAGAGTTGGGTTTTAGCTGCCAAAGCAGCAGTCTGCCAAAGCAGTTGGACTCGCCTTCCCTAGAGAAGACTTCAAGTGCTTCTGGGGAGGCACTTGGCTACAGAGGAGTAGAGCAGGTGGCAGGAAACAGTAAGAAGAAAACTGGTTTCAGACATTCTTCTCCAGGTGGTAGGGAGAAGAGAGCAGGGTACAGAGGCAGGTGAAAGGTAGACTTGGGCTCCTAAGAAAGAAAACACATCTGAACCTTTTGTTTATTCTTAAATGGCTCAGAGGGAGTACATTTTAAAGAGTATTATAACCATAACAAGGCTCTTTGTAAGGAAACAAAAACTTTCCTGATGGGGAGGCAGGCTTTAATAATGCTTTAATAATGGTACTTTAATTTCTAACTACAGCCACTATGTTATAAACAAGCACAGACTGCAGGATTTTTCATGTTATTTAATGCTAGCTGAAGGTGACACGATAGGTGAAATTCAATTAAAAATGTAAGCAATATATTTTGATATGTAATAATTTCCCCTTAAAATAGTTTTAATATTATTTAATTGAGAGATACTTTTCAATACTGTAGATGCACAGATTATACTGTCAAACATCTGGTCTGTTTACTCCTAGCTTTGCTGACCTCTTTGAGGCCAGCTCAGATTAAATCCAGGTGTTTCCAGCAAATTTCTTTCTGTGCTGCACGGGATTCTTGCAAAGTGGAAAGCCAGAGACATGGCAGCACATGGCAGCACATGGGAAAGGAAGCAGCTCTGAGCAGACAAAGACTGAGAGCTGTTGTTTAGGAGGAGTTAAACTCCGAGCCCACTGAAGTCAATGGGAATTTTGCTACCAAGATAGACAAGACTTTGATTGTCACTAAAATTCTGTCAAATAAGAAAAGCCAGTTGACTTCAAAGAGCTTCATTGTTATGCTTGAGATGCAACAATCCTAGGTGGGGCTTGACATCATTTTAGATTACAATTTCAGGTGGAAGTCCTGCCAACTTTTTTTTTTCCCCATTTAAGGGCAGGTTTCCTTACATAAAGTATTCTCTTCCATTTGAACATTGGATGAAAACCCACATTTCCAACACACCATAGTAAGTTTTTTACAGCTCAATAGTTACTAGGAGTTAAACAGCCCACATCCTTGCAGTGACTTACACACCACGAATAAGGACATATAAGAATAGACTGAAGCAGAAGGGAGTCAAGCAGTAAGAAAACTAGGAAATGCAAATATTTTATCTTGTCTTACTATCAGCAGATTGTTTTCAGAGGAACCACAAGCTATACAAATACAAAACAAAGTATAAATACTAATTATTCTTATCTTTTGTCTGTACTCAACATGCCTGAGGTAACTATTTAAGCAAATTAATATTAACAAGTGATCTTAAGTAAAATGACATCTTGGTTTTTTTGATCTTCCAAAATGCCACATGAACTTCTTATACAGTGGACCAGTCACAAGAAGCCATATCACATAAAATAGGAAGGATTAAGTTTCTGTTCAGCTACTTGCACACCCTATCTCAAAAGCAAAAATAACACCCCAAGTCTATCTAAAGATAGCATTTTTCTGAAGAAGAGTGTATTTCTGTCTTTAAAGGAAGCACTACTCTAAGTCCCCTACCAAACTACATAGGTTGTCAGTAAAGCCAGTGCATGTCAAATCTAAGGACCCTGGCTGCAGGGCCACCAGCCCTGCCCATATGAACACTACTGCATGCACATGTTGGCCCAGGGCATTGTGTGCCAGCTTGGTCAGTCCAAAGGACAGTCTCACCATTCTTCCATTTTTAAGGGAAAAAGCTAAGTAAATCCACATTGCACAAGAAAGTCCTCTGTAGTACATTTTTTTCCCCTAAGTTCAATAAGAAAAGTATTGTATCAAGTGGCAGTAGCTAGGTAGTCTTTATTGGGCTCATAAAAGATTATGATTTTGCCCTATTCTCTATATAAGTGAATTTCTTAAAATATCATTTTTAAAACGGCCCTTCTTCTTCTCATGATAGTGTTTCTTTAATATATTAACTTTCCCACATCCCATACTTTGATGGTTCGGCAATTTTCTAGTTCATTTTAAATCATTTTTTGACAAAACAATACCAACAGTTCAGTAAGTGTCCCACTGCATTTTGCAATCTACGTTTCTTTTTGAAATACCCTCTTACTGAATAGCTTTAGCAACTAATAAAATTCTTCCATTTCAAAGCCAAAAGAATCCCATTAAGCACTAAATTCCTGAGGAAGGGGGAAGGGCTAGTGATACTGACTGTTGATGGTAGATTTTGGGTTTAACACTACTAAAGCTCTTTTAAAACCAGTAATACCTTGCAATTAACAGGTTTCATGCATAATCTACTCTTCGGATTTTTGTACATTTGATGCTTTGACATACAGATGTGTACACATACTTGTAGATACGTGCACACAGGTGTGTCAATATATAAATGTGGATATTTGTAAGTATATAGTGACACACAGACAGGGACACATATACACATGCGTATCAGCCACTGCTGCTAATTTTTGCTGTCTGGCTGAACAATAATGAACAAAAAAAAATATAGTGGAAAGTCACCACTTTGAAATTTATCTTCTTATGTGGTTGATAAGATGCAAAAACTAAGCTGAGCAGAACCCTGGTGAAGGAGCACAAACCTTGTTAACATAAATTTTGTCTGTTAATAGTGAAATGAACCACTAATAGAATCACTCCCAGTCTGTGATTTATGGTAACTTTACATCAGTAATAGCATGATAACTAACTTTTATAAGTTATGAACTCCTATTGCATTCTCACTTTGGAAAAAATACACACCCCGAAAAAGAGCACTTGTCTAAAACTAGGGACAACATAAGCAGAGCTGCAGATACAACTTTTTCAAAAATTCACTCCATTTACTTCCTAATATCTGTCCATCCTTTGGAGACAACCTTTCCCACTTGAGATGGGAGCAATTTCAGTCTGCTTCAGTACAAGGCAGAATACCTTAGGTTAATATTTTCTTTACTTTGGCTGTGATACTTTTCTTCAACTTCCATTTGAGAGAAAAATCTAATGAGGTTGAGAACTGCACCTTCTACAAGATGCAAACTGGACTTTTGCAAGAAACAACCCCTGCATTTTAAAATCAAGTTCTGTAAACCTTTCAAATAATATGTTTTGATTCTGGCATGGACAAAGAATGCTTAAACTCCCTCTAGCCTTAACATTTAAATAATAAATACATCTTTACAGTCCATAGGAGATTTTCTTTAAACATGGACTTTTTTTTTAATTAAATACTTGTCTTAAAGAACAAGATCAGCTTCAGAATTCCTAGAAAAGGGCACTAGAACAAGCCACATGAAGAATGATACCAAGAAAGAGTATGATAAGACATCACATTTGAGAGAGGAAGGTAGGTCTGTTTAAATTTGCTTCAATCTCTTCCATTGGTAGCATTTTGGTAAGTGGAAATAACAGCTACAGAGTATTTGTTATTTCACTGCCATTTATAACATGTTTTGGTTGTATGAACCACGGAAATATATGAACATGTATTTTTATAAACAACACATATGAAAATCTTAAGTTTAATTTATTTCATGAAGAGAAATGTTTGTCCCTTTACTCTAATCCCCATTATTCCAAAGACAACTATACTAATAATTTCAGGTTTGTTATTGTCCTGGCAAATCACAGCATTACAGAAGAGGTAAGTCTGTAAGGAGCCAGAGTAAGACACCGTAATATTTATGTGACTTATGGTAACATACGTTACTTATGCTGCTGAATAGCAAAGATGTTTCCAATTCTCCCATCATTTGAAGCAATCAATGTAAAAGAGAAAAAATTTAAGATCTAAAATAAATCCTGTGAAGAGTCTGCCTTAGTGGCACTCATTTTAGAGCTGTCTGCCTTTGCACTTGGATTTATACATGCTAATTATCAAGGTCATCACAAATTTGTGTGATATTTTAGGTTTTTACTATGCTCTTCGATTAACCTGAGAAATAGATGTGTTCTTTCTATAATTATTATTCTAAAATTCTAGAATATCTTATAACTCTACTAGAGCTGCCTAGACACTCTTTTCAACAATTTCCCTTTTCTTAATTTTCAGAGGTTACAGCTACTGCATTGAGAGATTAAGATGCTGTTCCCCACAACTAATGTTTCCCTCCATTGCAACATTTGCTTTCCAAAGTATTAGTATCTTCTTTGGAAAACACCCAGATTTCCTATTCATTATGGTATCTAGAAAAAAAAAATTATCCTGCAAAAAATATTCCTGAAGTAACTTTAACGTAACTCTTAAATCTAGCTTCAACCTAGACCTGGCCATTCCTCGTGCCCACATTTTACCAGATAAATCTGGCTTGAGGTCTCTAGAATCAGTGACAGATGGATCATCTAACTGAAGCAAATACCTTTAGTTAAAGCTAAGCCAGTAAAATTACTTTTGCTGCTACCGCAGTGGGCTACCATTAGGGAAAGAGAGAAACAAATGAAAACTTTCCCACACATGCCAGGATTGTCACTGACACAATGATAATTGGCTTACAAGAGATGATAAGACTAAAGATAAATGGTAATATCATGGCATTCACCTTCGTGCTGTCCTCCCTAGTGTCTTTAATATGCCTCTCCAAACAGGTTATCTGCAGGAGTGGTGAGGAGGTCTCATTTTGGACAAAGATACAGAAGAAAGTGGAGATCTCATGTGCATGTCAGGTGATTAAGTCTCACTGCAGGCACGGTCATACAGGGAGTGGAAGATAAGTAAAATACCCCTCCAAAAATAAACAGAGCAAATACGGTGCCCAACCAACTCCTATTTCCCAAAATAACAAATAAGCAAGTGAAATTCTACATCTGCAAGACAAAGGTGCCAGCAAAACAGAAAGGCAGTCAGCTGCTCTAGATATCAACTGCTTCTGAGCATGGGATACATATATCAGCTTTTAATAAGTTCAGTTGAAGGTGGATATGAAATTATTGCAGGATTTGAAGAATGCTGTTCTCTACATATGTGTGATATGGCAAAACACATGACAGCTGTTGGAATTGAAACCAGGGAGAAGTTGATTTAGAATTTTCTTGGATTGAAAAAGACAACCAGGGCAGTCTAGTGGCCATTATTGAAGCCAATACACTTAAACCTTAGAAAGAATTCAAAATATTACTAAAAATGTTACAAGCAGCATAGACCAGTATAGAAATTACAAGCTGAAATTTAACAAAAACACATCTTGGAATTTGTGCCCGCTTTGACAATTATCACGTGGAAAGACACAGGTTAACATGCAGGGGAAAAAGGCAACAATTGCATGATTTTGCAGACAATCAGCAAAAACCCACAGAGCATGTATAGTGGGAGCAAAGAAATAAATGATACTAGTACCACTAGCAAAGAAAAATTATTCAAAGTAGTAAACACCTTCATAAAAGAATATTTTTGGCACTATCTTCAACTAGACAACTTTGATGATGTAAAGGATAAAAATATCTTAATTTGGGTGATAATATTTTGAACAGGAATGGGGTGAAAAGCAAGAGAGCATGGCCAGAAAATTCTAAGAACTTGTACTTTCAAAAGCTAAAGCTAGGCAAACATACAAAATCTAGGCAAGGAGTTAAATGGAGGAGCTGATTTCATGAGAGGTTGTCACTGACCAGCTCTACCAGACACAAAATGGGTATTATGGTGCTATGGAATGAGCTCTGGAACGAGGAACACACATAAAGAACCGGCGATTTACAGCCAAGCAAACTGTTTCTAATGACAATCTTGGACAACACAATCAGTATTACATCTCTTTTTCAGTATTTGCATCAGAAACTCTTTATATTTTGTATGAGGGTGTGAGTGATAATATTTCGGACATAATGACCCTACAATGGTATTATCAAAACATAAAAGTAATAAAGCTAAGAAGTACCTACTGAATAAGACTTTAAGACATTTTAGTATTGAAAGGAACCCAGAACTGACTAAAATGGGTCTTAAGCTGTCTCTGTCTTTTGCTAAAAATGCTCAGCAAACTTTACTTCCTTTCCAGGTAGACATTTTCTTTTTTCTTCTTCCAGAAGTGGAAGATCTGCAAGCTAAGGTCAAAGCTCAAAAAGCTTCAGCAGTTGTAGACACTTTCTAGAGTACTCGACAAAATTTAATTGCTAAAGCTTTTGTTCATAATGAAACAAACTTAGAGGAGTGCCTACTCCCCACATCACCAAGGAGTCAATGTTCAGTGCAACATTGGGTATTTCACATTTATTATATGTGAAAACTATTCAGGGGCTGAAAAAATCTCTCAGATAAGGGCTGGAAATACTCTGAACAGGCCTAAAATGAAAGGCCAGAATTGGAATCTTCAGAGCTATCCCATATGCCAAAAACTACAATGAATAAGTCAACACAGGCAGTATAAAATACTGACACTGCAGCTCTAAGTAGGATAGATTTGTTTATGTTGCTTGGAAAAAAAAATACACTTCTTTTAGATTAATATTCTCATTCTGCTGAGGCAGCATCTCCTAATAAAATGACATCTAAGCTTGTGATGGTGTATATGCAGTATTTTTACTAGATACAGCACTGCTGACAGTAATATCCAATAAAGGAAAACTTATTAAGCAAAAGTATAAGTTCTGAGTAATCAAGTATTTTGAAAGTTTTATTATCAAGACTAATGGATTTAATGACAACAATAATGCAGATACTGAAAAGGGCATTTAGTAAGATTCCAATCCATGTTATAACACAGCAGTATCACTACTTTTTTTAAACAATGCAGGTAACTGGTGACAATTTTTAAAGCGCTACCAGAAAACACATATAGAACAAGATTAATAGATAACAATAATTAACAACACTATTAATATTACAATTTATTTAATGGAAGGTTAATATTATAATCTATTTAATGGAGGTTCCTTCCCACTGCCACTGTATATAATGCTGTCTGTGTCTTCATAGCAGGAAACATTAGTTGCAAACCTTAAAGATTGCAAGTGAAAATCCTGGAATTGCTGGGTACTGTAACATGGGAGGAATATGGCACCCTATTTCAGTTTCAGAAAGGAAAAAGATAAGAGGCATCAAATTTACCTCTTTTCTTAATGAGGCCTAGGGCAAATAACAATAATGCAATATTTAGACAAATGAACATCAAAACATAGTAAGAGAAAATGGGCTTTCTTGCTTTGCTTAATACTGGATTCAATTTCTCAAGTCTAAGTAACAGCAAAAAACTTCTTAAACTCTAACTGGATTAAGTAATAGAATTCATTATTAGGTTGGTTGTTTATAACTTGAAATTGCATTGAATGTTAACTTGTTTATTTAGCAGAACCTTGGAAAGAGATAGCATTGTGGACCAAATACGCAAGTATCTAAACCAAAGAACCAGCTCTATAAAAGCTCTTCTAATTGAGGAAGGAACAGTCAGATTAGGCATAATTTTTGAAAGCAACTGATCAGTGATAAACTCATTTTCCAGACTGTTGTCCATTCTTCATCCATTGTCAAGGATGTGGCATTGGAATCTGTCTTCTGTCAGAGGAACAACACTTCTAATATTATAATTTAAGCTCATTCAGAATTGAAATGCAGGGTTTATTACTCAAGAGCCTGGCAGCTGAACAGCAATATGTGGATCTACCCTGTGAACAGTATGTACTGTAGGCAGAATTGTTAGAATGAAGGAAGACTAAAGATAAAGCCAAGATTCCTGGTGAGATCTATCAGATGCTTATTAGCACAAGAGATTTCAAAAGCTACATGGCAGAAGGGATAAAACAGCTGAAAATAATCTCATATAGTGTACAGTCAAGGAGGAGACACAGAAATACCAGTGCTATGTGTGAATATAAGCTAAACATTTGTAAAAGCAGTTCAGCAGAACAACTGATGTAAAAAGAAGACAAAAGTACTGACCTACTTCACAGCTCTTCGTGTTCCGACTACCTCATACAAGCTTTAAGGCTAACAGTTCATCTTCATCCTCATTCATTCAAAATCATCCTCCAACTTTCCCTTTCTCTTCATCTGCCAAGAAACCTGCAAGGCGATTATTAATGTAATGCAATGTGGAAAAGCAGTTGAATGAAAAAGTGTCACTGCATTCCAAGTATGGTGGAAATTTCTTCCAAGATTCTCTATCAAGTCACCTTTGATATTTATAGTAGATTTGCAGCTCCATCCCCCCAGTTAGCAAACTTCTGTGCAGATCTACTGAAGAAGAAAGAAAGGAAAAAAAGTGCCTTTGCCTCAGGACAAATGAAAAGCTATTTCAGTTATGGCTGTTCTTGACAGTGTCTGGTGTGATAGGAACTTGCTGAAGACCAAGCTCCCAGCAAGATGCACAGGGAGAGTGACCTTTGAGCATAACTATAGTTTTGTTAGGATGGTAATTAAAATCTATATTGATCCACAGAGGAAAGTATACAATAGAAAATTGGGATATACTATGTCTGGTGCTGGAAAGTCATTCATAAGAGTACTCAGGTTCCACATGAAACACAGTGCTATCACTGACACAATAGAGGGCCCAAAAACTAAATAAGTTTCCTGGCCATGATAGTACTATGGTCACTTGAAAGACAAGGTGGGGAACTATGATTCTGTTCTAACTCAACAGCATAAAGGAGAGGGTAGATAAAATATGGAACATGTATTACTTGTTCATAAAGACTTTAAGGGAGAAGTGACTTAAGCAAAATCCTTTAACAGAACATTCAATAAAAGCAATATGCCAACAACTTTGTCTATAACCTCCTGCATAAAATTGTCAGAATCAGATATATTTGGCCTATTTTTTAAAACAGTAAGTACCTTTTCAAAAACAAAACACAATCCCTCACAATATTTAAATGAGAAAATAGCAAATTCCTGTGTCACAGGGAGATTTTTCTCAGTTTAACTACCTAATTTTCAAATACCTACAAGTTAACTACACATATAATGCACAGAATTTATATGATTTGCCTTTCTTTGAATGGCTGGAAAAGACAGAAGGTTTCAGAGTGATTTTGTTAGAGGATTCTCTTATATAACCATGACTATATACAATAAAGAATCAAAACATATGGTAGAAACTGCAAGGTCCAAATTGTTAATCCAAGAAATGAATGACCAGAAAATGCAGCATGTATTTACAGTGTTGATTAGGGCAAGAGAATTGAGAACATCCTGAAACACATGGAGCCCAACAATGCAATATACCCAACCAATATTTATTGCTGCCTCTCTAGAAGCAATTTCCATTTTGATGTGTTCTCTCACTGTTCTGAAACAGTTAAGTAACATGAAAAATACAGGTTCAAGACTATATCTGTCACAGATGAAAATACAGCATTTATGCAGCATTACATAATAAAGCCACTGGTTTACAGACCCAAGGTACACTCAGGATTGCCACAAATCTACATATTGTCATACGTGAGAGATTTTTACATTTGCTTATGCAAATTAAAAAGAATCCACATTAATAACCAAAACAAAAAACCCATAGTCATTGAGTCTAAAGGGCTGAGGAAATTTAACAGTGACATTTGGTTGTGGCAAAGGTCACCTATTAGTTCACAAAAATCTCCCTGGAAAGCTACCTATCTTAGCCAATGTTTTATAGAGAAATCAAGGACCGAGTTAAAAGCAGCTGATTCCTAAGGGGGGGCAGGGGGGGAAGCAATACTGAGGGTAGATCTGCATTTGTTCTGAACTTAAAAGACAGCAGAATTGTGAAGAGGGGAAAAAATGGTGGCAGTTCTTTGCACAGTTATTTTAGAAACAAGGAATAAATTAACTGTATCAAACTGTTTACCTAACCAGTTTATCTAGCTAAATTTCTACTATGCTAATGTAAGTGAAAATATTAACACTGATTTTTGCCAAATAAAATACAGATTTTTGCAGAGACAATCAGTGCTAAGCATGGAGCTAAATAAATTTATGGAACCCAACAAATTTAGGTGAGAAATCATATGGCATGCTATCTGCAGCAACAGATGACTGGACTGATGATCCTAGAGGTCTCTTCCAGTCTTGTTTTCAGAAACTGCTACATATAAATTAGATACCTATTTTCACTAGTAGCTTAATCAAGTTTTGGACATGTGTATTTAGAGCTGAAACATGAATGCATCCTCTCAGCACATGATCCAGACTGTAAGATGATTCTTTCTGCTCAAGTTCAGCACACTACCATAGCTATCCCTCTCTCTAACACTCTATCTAAGGGCACAGTTAGTCCAGTTAAGGATTAGACATTATATTCAGAATTTCACAAGAGCTCTCCTACCCCTAAGTATCAGAGAATGCAAAAAATACATCACCCTAGCATGTCTTAGCAGGTAAGCATTAAATATTTTCTACCATATATAAAAACTGGCATGCAAAGATACTACTACAAAAAGCTGTATCTAACACAACATTTTGATATATGTAAATAAATTTGTAGATGCATAACATTAAAAAGTATAAATATACACATAGCTATTCACATCTGTATATATTGCCACATTCTGGAATTCTAGAATAGTACATTTGACACATACACAAAAAAATTAAGGAGGCAAATGCTCCATAATTTACTAGTAGCATGCACTGTTTTAGAACACTTTATCAGGTCCTGATTTAACCTACATGACATCCCTATAGAGCTGGAAAGTATAAACTAATTTTTAAGGCACTGAAAATGAAGTAAACAAAAACAAATAAATTACAAGGAGGTACCAAATCCCAGGTCTTCCAGTTTTTAATAGTGAACTCTAATCCACTAAAAAGCTACAGGTCTTATTTTGGGACAGTATCTTCAGGTTTTGACCACATTTTCATGGAAATCTCTCAATCCCACTATCCCATTAGGAAAACAATATATTCAAGCTAAGGAAACCACCTGTTCTTTTTAATAGCCTTGCCTGACAAAGAATAGGTCTTGCAAACTATGAGATACATAAATGGAAAACCATTCAACATTTGAGAAAGGTGACTAAATTCACCAGCCTAGTGTCAACTTTTACTTCCTAGGTTTGTTTTTTGAAGGTTTTTTTTTAAAGGCCATTCATGAAATATTAGAGATGCCTGTCTTATATAAATGTTGTGTCCTCTGACATCCACTCAGTGAAAGATAAAAAGATGGCATTAAGTTTTAGCAGTGAAGTGAAATGTTGCATGGTGCAAGGTGACCCAGTCTCATTTAACAGATTACCAAAATATAATCAAATAAAACCTATGATCTTTACACTGGCAAAAACAGTGCAGCAAGAGGACAAATGTGATTTTAAAAACTTAAAAGACCAATTGAAATGAATCATGTATATTTTTACAATGTAAGTGAGTCCTCTGCAGCTATCCAGTCCTTGTAAGAGCATCCATATTGAGGGCAAATTTTAGTACAAGCAGGTTCAGCTTTCCCTGCAATTTTTTCTTGCCACTATATCTAACTCAAAGCAAATATCCCAAACTCAATTAAGCTGCTTCATTGCACTAAAAATAGTCTTTGCTCTTCATCTTATTCTCAGTATCTGCTGACAGATAACTCATGGTTCACAGGGAACGTATTGTCTAACTGCATTAATCCACAGCTGGGGAAAAAAATGGGAAAACTCATACCAGTCTGATGATGTGTGTACAATTCAATTATAGCACAATAAACTGTCGTGGGTTAAGATTACCAATAGAAACTTTAGAAAGCACAGATTGTGAAACAGATTTAGACTTAATTGATAGAATTCTTCTCACACAGCTTGTTTTTGATTGCTACCATGATTTCCATACACCTTTCTCTAATGTGTTTTCTGATAGCTACTGACAAACTTGAGATATTTTCATGATGGACTTTGGCTGTAATCCACTATGGCAATTCCTCCTTTCCTAAGCCCTCACATTTAGTCCTTCAAATCCATTCACTGAGAGCTGCCTCAGCTGCCACTCTGATTGCAATGCCTCCCAGACCCTCATCAGCTCACCTCATCTATCCACTGTCACACAAACTTGGGCTCGATTTGTTGAAATGGAGGAAACTTCTCCTAGGGTCGAATGATGTAATTTGGGGCTGAAATTAAGTGAAGCTTGCAGGTTTGGATAGACTGTTAGGTGAAATTCTGTCAAACAAATCCTGAAAAATAAACCAAAATATAACTATGAATTCATGTCTGTAATTTGCAGGGAACAACTCCCAGCAAAATAATTTTGAGGAGCTTTAAATTAATCACAGGAGACCTTAAGAAGCATAAACAAAATTATATGGAAATTTTCTATTTTTTAAATTTTTAGATTACTTTTAAAAATTACTTTAAATATCCTTTTGCAAAGAAGATAAGGTAGGAGATAAGAAGAGTTAGTGAGGGGAGAGGTGACCGAAGCTGCAGTGTTGAAACACTCACAAACATCCACAACTTCAAAAACGTACTATTAATACACTGGGACATCTCTGCCCAGATTCATGCCACTAAACACAGGGCTTAAGAGCCTAAAAAAAATAACCAAACATGCAAAAGTAAAAAAGAAAAAAAACCTCTGTATAATAAAACAGCAATAAAAATCCCTTACCAATTATGCTACTGTGTTCTCAAAATAGGAACAGTGTCTCTTATGCCCTAATTTTATCATTTCCTTTGCCCCATGTTAAAACGCCAGTGTAATTATCCTTTATAAAGGTTGACTGAGGTCCCAGTGCAAATCTGCTCAGGGTGATAATTTAGCTGGCTTTTTTATTTGTCGAATTTAGGCAAGAATGTTTCAAGCTCTTTGTCAAAATAACTGCTTGATCTGCTTTAGCATTTTTTTAATTGTTAAAAAAATAGCATTTTCTAATAAAGTGAGGGAGAGTAAGGTTAAATATTCCAATTACCAACTTGCAAGAAGAGTGAAACATAAAAGTTGTGCAAAGTTATTCCTAATTTTGATGTACTTGAAGTCAATTCTTAATATTTAATGATACCTGAAAATGTTAGTCACAGTAGCATGATATTAGGGAATATTCTTTGACATTTCCACAATGCATTTAAGTGCTGCCGAAAATGTTTTGTTTGTCATTAGTAATTAATAAACTTATTATTTCTCATTTTAATAACTGTCAAAGTGCCAGACTTCAGGTAACACAAAAACTTCCATTTTAAGAAGAGAGTTCAAGTAACTTGACCAAAAGGAAGATCTGCAGTGCTGAAAATTAACTGCTTTTTCCTAATTATATGATCTGGCCTAACAAGTAAAAAAAAGCCCCATAAACTAAACCCAAAACAGAACACCAAAAACCCCCCTCCAAGCAACCAATGCATCCCCAAGTATTCTGCACCAGAGATGCTGAAAAGGAATTATTAACATGGCTACAATCCATCTGGGGGGGAATCTTACTTTCAAAAAGTTGAAGCTTCTTTATCTACTCATTTGAACCCTATTGAAATATGGTTTTCCTGACTGAGGCTTTCATTGTATAAGCAACACAAAGATTGCTCCTAAAAATCCATCCTGCAAATTATGAAAAGCAACTGAAACAATACAAAAGCAACTTAAACTAGTCACGGTTTCTCCCAGTCATACTTTGTTCTAGCTCTCTCTCCAAAAGTATTTGATTCAGCAGAGGTACAACTCTTACAAACATAACACAACTGCACTTGCTGCCTCTCTACATCAACCACAACCCGAAGACAGGAAAAGCCCCAGAGCAAGTAAAAGAGCAAGGACACTGCAAAGGTGACCCTCAAAAGATGCAGACAACCAGAGTGTCCCACAAACACTCTCCCTCTCAAGCACCCCCTGAGCAGGACCACGGGATCTTTCAGGCAAAGGACAGCCATAGCAAAACCCTTGCCTGCATTCCTCAGCACTTCCTAGTGGTCACAAAATATTGCCAGGATATGGCAGCTCTCTCTCTCTCTTTCCACCATAACAGTTCTACTTTTGAGCCTTTAAAAAAAAAAAACTCCAACCAAACAAAAAACCCCACACTTTTTTCTTTCCCCCTAAAGTCTACTATTCTTTTATCTCCATCTTAGATATAATATTTTCTTCTGGCAGAACATTTTTGGGGTATCATAAGTAAGACTCTTTCCATTGAATGATTCCATGAAGACTGTATCTTGGAAGGCTCTACATTAATAATTTTTTCCTTTTAAAAACTTTCTAATTGAGCACTCATAGCAGTATATGCATTCCTATGAAAAAGTCTACATAAATTTATTGGAAATTACAATTTTAAGACATTTCCAATCTATGAAATTTGACAGCGGAAAAATATTACTTCTCTAGAAGTTGACAGTGATTAAAAAAACTACAGAAGGGTTATCACTGCCTACTAAATGTGATAGTTTGAACCATTTCTATGGAATTCTTTCTTATTTTATTCCTATTAGATCCATTAGCATATTTCCAGCTAATAGCTAACAACTGTCCACTGAATTAAAAAAAGACTCTCCCTAAAGCTGCTTCAATGGCGAGATATTATGGCAATCAGTTAAAATTCTCCTATTTCTCATCCAATGGCTTTACGCACTGCAAACGGTTACATCTCTTTGGAAACTAAACACCCAACTGAGCATTGCAGCCTGTCCTGCAGAGCCTGTGGTGGTTGGGATGCACCCTGTTCCTGCCTCAAAGCCTGCAGCTCCTGCAGAGCTCCACACTTGGGGCATTTCACACTGCAATCCACTACTGACCTATGCCAAGAGACACAGGCAGGTCTTCAATCTAGGCTTGCATGGCTCTTGCTACAGTCAGGTTTGCAAATATACGTTTTTATTTCAGACATATCTTCCTACTTCACTGAGCTCCTCCAGTCCCATGTTTGATGCACCCACTGTTTGTTTAGGTACCTGCAATGCCCAACAGACCTCAACTGCCCAATGCTTTAGTGAGCTACTGGCAGCTGCAGTGCTATGAAAGAACTCAGATAACTTATTTAGACCCAGTTTATCTCTCTCCAGGACAATAAAGTAGTTTGGGGGTTTTCTATTTCTTTGTATTCTTTTAATGGATGGCAAAATATTTTTCCACACCAACAACTACATTGCAGTACTGTGTAGTCCATTATTGTAAACCACTACTTAACATCAGCCATTTTGTCGTAAGATCGTGCAATGGCCCTCCCTGCTCCACAGTGACAGTCAATGTTCTCTCTTAATGAGAAAGATACCAGCTTGGTATAGTTATGTTACTTTTTTCCTCTAACTTTCATTTTTGTGAATACTGCCACAACACGTAAGTTACTCTTAATGTTCTTCTAAGTGTTAGTAAATGCTATATAAAGTTCTATATGAAGTATATCCACTTCTTAATGCATTGGATTTTCTACTTTAGTCACTGTTCAACTGGTATGATTTCATAATGGACTCTTTTTTAAAGAACTATATTGTAATTAATTGCACTCCATGATTATATACATGAAAAGGATTGGTTTGAACTTCTACCCTTGACATACACCAAGATGAAAGAAAAGATGCAGGTTACGGCTTAATAGCTTTACTTAGATAAATGGTGACATTTCTTAACAGAACTAAACAATTCTATGTTTTGTTCAGCCAACTCTTTCTTCTTCTTTCATTAAACTGTGTCAAGCAGGTACCAGAATTGAGATGGACTCATGTCACTCAACGGAAATATGTCAGCATTCAGCACCTTACTTTGCATGGAAAAGTTTTCTACACTGAAAAATTCAACAGGATGCAAATTGTTAAAGAGCTTTCAAATATTTATTTAGATTGGGTGTCAACCTTTATCATAATTATCTTTTTTTTTTCTTCCAGTTACTAACCTTCACCTTCTCAGAGCAGGCTGAAATGTCATGTAGTTGGTCTGCCCATGGAAGAGCTTTCCAGAACATGAAAAACCCAAACCCCACACTGCTGCTGTTCCTTTAGTTCTGTTTGCATGCAGCTGGGAAACTCCCTACATATTTTACACATGTATTCCTATGAAGTGCTTAATATGAACAATTTTAAACCAGTGGCTAGTTTTTTAAATATCTGAGAGTAAAGAACCAGCATAGTTAAAGACAGAGAACCTGAGCCCAGATTTTTCAGATTCCTGTCATGTATTCACAGGAGGGCTGTTTTGAACTTGTTAAACTAAGTCTTGGAACAAGAGACTTGGAAAACAATGGGTTCTTCTTATCATGACACTCATTTTTCCAGTCTAACGTTTTCAGCCGTTATGATCTGGACTTCTGTGGACAGATTTCCAACAGATTCTACCAGAGAATATGAACATGCTTCAGAAATCTAGATTCAGTGTTAAAAAGAAAGCTGCTGCTATGTCATCAATCTTCTACTGTCAGAACAGAAAACAATTTCAAATACACTAATAAATCCTTTCTGGTTTTCCTGCTACCTTTTCAAAATTTAACCCTTTTACAAGATCACTGTGTAATCTCACCTGACTATCCCAAGACTCACTGTTTGCTAGGTCACAGTACTACTCAAGCAACTTTCCTCAGTCTCTATTTTAGCACTTGAAAAATAGGACAAGACTTTTGGAAATGTGTGTACAAATGCCTGAATTTGAATGACTGACATTTTTATATTGCTTTGTGTGTATCAGCTATATTACGAAAAGAACACAGTCTTATAGGAAAAGTCCAACTACAGCACAGCCTGAGGCATAATTTCTACAGTTTAATCAGTGAATCTCTTACTTAGTATCACACAGTTTCCTTTTCCTTCCTCAATATGCCAAAATTGTTCATCTCTCCAGAATCATTCAGCTAAACTTATTTCATTACAGTAGGAACATTAAAAAATAGCTAGGCTTGCTGTGTCTATTTATCAGAACCTGAAATACTGTGAGTGGTGAAGTTTCAATTTATTGCTGTGCTGGTCCTGTCTCAAGAGTGAAACTGAAAGGCATATGGTTAACAAAACAACCTGTAACTGCTTTGAACACTATCTCCGAGCCCATGAACATACATCAGTGCTTCTATTCCCATCTAGCAGGGACATTTATCCTTAACAGCAACAGATCATGAGCAAACTCTAAAAAAAAAACAAAACAAAAATATAAGGATAAATAAAAAAAAAAAAAAAAAAAAAAAAAAAACCAGAAAGGAAGTTGAATTTCCCGTTTATTACTTAAAATGTGCTCTCCACAACTGACAAATTAAAGGAGAGCTTTATGAGCATCCGGAGAGAAAGGAACAGGAGCTCAGCAGACACTGTGCCAGCCCCATGCAGCACCATGTGCAATATGGTCCTGAGCTGCCCATGGAGTGCTCCATTTGTAGAGCTGGATGCAAACCAATTCCTGCAGCTCAGGACAGAGGATGGAATGAAATCAATCCCAGCTCCCTGCAAAACCTCAGTGTAGCCCCCAGAGCCAGCAGTCTGTGCCCAAGAGAGTACTGGAGCAGGAGGCTGCAAGGGAGTCCAGGAGCNCCCTCAAGGAAATTTTGGCTTGCCGAGAGCAGTGGGGAATTCACTTCCCAACAGGCAGGAGGAAGAGCACACTGGCCCCTTTCATGGCCAGTGGAGCTGCCACAGCTATGGTTTCCAAAGGTTAAAAAAAATGAAATAAAATAAATAAAAAAATAAATAAATAAATAAATAAAATGGCAAGAGAACTGTTTCTCCTGACTTCACCTCTGTTGAATTTAACTGCATCCTCTTCACCCATGCTCTTACAGAGAACTGGGACACTCAAAACACAGACCTGAATATCAGCTAAGAACCTTATGCAATAAAACTATACAGAACATAGTTCAATACTAAATTTGCATTCAAAGACAGTAACAAAAAAAGCAAAGGAAAACATCTGATCCATATTAACATCAAAACTGAAGTGAATTCACAGCAAAAACACACATCAGCACGCTTCACTGNGAGAGTACTGGAGCAGGAGGCTGCAAGGGAGTCCAGGAGCTGCCCTCAAGGAAATTTTGGCTTGCCTAGAGCAGTGGGGAATTCACTTCCCACCAGGCAGGAGGAAGAGCACACTGGCCCCTTTCATGGCCAGTTGAGCTGCCACAGCTATGGTTTCCAAAGGTTAAAAAAAATAAAATAAAATAAATAAATAAATAAATAAATAAATAAATAAAATGGCAAGAGAACTGTTTCTCCTGACTTCACCTCTGTTGAATTTAACTGCATCCTCTTCACCCATGCTCTTACAGAGAACTGGGACACTCAAAACACAGACCTGAATATCAGCTAAGAACCTTATGCAATAAAACTATACAGAACATAGTTCAATACTAAATTTGCATTCAAAGACAGTAACAAAAAAAGCAAAGGAAAACATCTGATCCATATTAACATCAAAACTGAAGTGAATTCACAGCAAAAACACACATCAGCAACCTTCACTGGAAATATCAGAGCTAAGAATTTTGCTATTGTATCTTAAGTAATCGTTGTAGTACTTAAAAATAAGAATTGGAAGTTTATCTGAAAGTGGTGTGCTGAAGTATGATATGAACTAAGCTAGAATCAAGTATCTCAGACCCAAAACACAACTGACATAGAAATCTTCTGCTCACTTAGAAAATTAGCTCAAAACATATTTCCTAAACTTCACTGAAAAAGGCTCTTCCAGTTAAACACATAGGTCTGCCTACTGTTTTAGAACTAAGCACATGCACAGTTATCAGTGTGATCAAGGCTTTAATCCTTCTTCTGGTGGGCTCAGTAATAAAGTGGGAATAACTATGCTTACCTACTTTGTAGAGTGTTGTCAAAATTAATGCTCAGAGAGCAGTCAGTAGGTGAAAATCATTATGGTTCCCATCCTGCAATTGCTAATGCATGGGCTGCCTGCTGCACACACACTGAGCCTGGCAAAAGCTAATTGAGTCCTCTGAAGGTGCAGCAGTTTGTTCAGGCCCCATCAATAAACTGTTAGGAGTTTAAAAAACAAAACAAAACACCACCATACTAAATGTGAACACAGCAAAATTTTCGAATGATCCTGCAGACCAGAGCCTCTGGGGCTAAGCATGGCACAGGAAAAGCTTTTATAACAGAATACAATACTGGGAGGTATATATGTGTGTATATATATAGATATAGATGTATGTACAGGAATATAAAAATACAGCTATTAAGCCAGCTATTTGGTATTACTCTGTGGACACACTCTCAAACACACACTCCCAGGCAAACACAAGCCAAAGTGCAGACAGCACCTTAACTACAATAAATCAATGATTGTATGCAAACAGATGAAAAAATAGATACAGAACTGATGTACATTACTACCTTCCCTGAACTTAACTCTGATCTGGAAGACAAGTCTGGGAAAAAAAAAACTCTACTTGATAGTTCATTTTGAAGAATGTAAGTGAAATTAAGGAAATATCTCAGCCAAATCCGTTTGCTCATCAATATATCCTACAAAACCAATTTAACTGATGTCAAACTCAAATAATTCATCTGACATCACACTGGAGAAGCCAACCATGAACAGCTCACGAATTATTATTTTGATCCAACTGTTAGGCCCAAATTACAGCAAAAACTGCACCTTCTACAGCTGTTAAAGCAGTGACCCTGGCAGAGCATGCTTTTGTGCTGAACTTTTTATATCACCAAGCCTATTAATCAGGTGGCAGTTCAAACTGATGCGCTTTATATAGTTGACCCTGGCCAGTGCTTTAATTACTTGGTATTAAATTGTAATTAAGACTTTTACCATTCAGGTTTAATTCAAAAAAAATTTAGTGTAAAATCCAGTAATTTAATAAAGAGTTGTGTTCTTTACTGTGCTTCAGCCTGGACACTAAGGATGCAGCAATTTACTATTGACAAGCACTAAAGGAGCAGGTCATTTCACAAGTATAGTGTGGACAAAGGTGAACCGGGCAACTGATGAAATCTGTGGCCAAGGCGAAATAGCAATCTCTGAGCCAAATGGTAATAAAGTTACTGAAATGAAGCAGTGTAGCTTCTGAAGTGAACTGTCATAAGGAGGATACAAGCTCCAGGACAGCTTGGCCAAAGTAATTAAAACTTTATTCCCTGAGAGCCAATCAAAGTGGTTAGCCCTACATCTGATTTTACCTAAAGCAAAAATAGGTGTGTAAGTCAGCAATAAACACCAGCAGTTGTAGCTAGCACTCTGTGAAACAGCATCCACCTCTCTGGAAGTATCTGCAAAATTTGCAATAAGTGAGGCAAAATTAGAATCATGTTTTTAAGGTGCTTTCCTGCATTATTGAATTATATCTCTAGATTTTCTATGACATGCAAAAACCAAGTAGAAATGCAGACAAATATCACTGTCCAAAATTCCCTGCTAAATCAAAGACAATTACTTCCCTCAATAGCTATTAAAGGCAGATAGTTTAATCATTGGAGAAGCAATCTAGTGCATAGGAGTCCAGAGATGTAGGCTTAACTCACGGCTCTGCTACTGACCTGCTATATGACCTTGGGCAAGTCTCTTCACATTTCAGCGCCTCTTTGTGTCCCTATTAACCTTTGTGCATCTCAGCTATTTAGAATGTAACCCCTCTGACGCAGAACAGTCTCTCACTACATGTTTTTACAATACCAGCACAACAAGGTCACCATCTTGGTTGAGACCTCTAAGTGCTACAGTAATCCAAATAAATAAGAACAATATATTCAATTATTCACTTAGATTTATTCAATTTTCCCATAACATCTGGATAGCTGAGACATCACCACAGATTAAAATGTACATCTCACATCCTTTTAATTTTAGTGCCTCACCTGTTGTTTGTGTAATTGAAATTTGTATTGATTTTCATAAAGCAAAGAACACCTAATTCACTGCCTAAAACACAAACAATGGAATGAGCCATTGGTAACCAAGTTATTCAGAACACATAGGAAATATATCATGTGTCTGAAAGGAGAAACAAGAAGGTCCACCCAGTATAAAGTTTGACTCAGCAAAGCACTTAAGCATGTCGCACCAAAGCTCTTAAGCTAAGCCTAAATAAGGAACTGGGGCTTTTCAGACTTCAGGAAATATTCTGCAAATGATGTGAAGCAATTATAACAGAATCATAAATACAGGTACCTTAACACACCTTTCATGAAACTGCAATATGAACAGATCCCCAAAAAAAGGAACAAAAATACGCCTTCATTTAAAAACTGGTGATTAAACAATGGATGTTTCTTGATACTAATCGTGCTCCCTAACAAGCACACACCACACCTTCATATGCAACTCAATGAGTATTTCAATTAAATGCATTTTCTTTCTCTACTTAACCTGTACTTTGAAAGTGTTTACATGCAGGAAAAATTTAGCATAGCTATTTACTATCCATAACACACTTTCTTCAAAAATATTTTGCAATCATGGTACATTTTTCACAAATTCAGTCTGTATTTTAAGCCAAATGAGGTAAAACACAGGCTACAAACAGAACCTAGAAATAAAATTAAAGAAGAAAAACTAGGAATTGTACTCTAAGAATGTTACCTAATTTATTTACCTAGAAGCTTGAAGCCAACAAACAACAGATATCATAAGATTTGGTTACTTAAGCAAGCTAGTAAAATGGAATGCACATTGACAGGAATCATTCTTCTTTTCTTGATTCAGATATAGATACTTGAGTATGCTCACCTTCAATTCATGCTGTTTAATTCTGACTCTTTGGAAACAAAAGCAACCAAAACATGAAAACATTAAACACTCCCAACTGAAAATTGTTACACAAGCACCAGTAGTAGAAAAGAATTGTAATTAAAAATGTACTGACTACAGAGGAAGCAATAAACAATCATTCTGGCAATGCAACTTTTGTAAATCCACTGAAAATCTACCCAAAGAAAAAACTCAAGCCTATGCAGGTACTGATACATCAAAAATATGTCCTGAATGACAATATAATAATCATCATCACTAAAAATAAAATAAAGAAAGTAAAAGAAAAATCCATATGTGGCTTAATAGCCACCTTTTCAAGAAAACTGAGAGCTCTAGGAAAAATAGCAAAAGCCTTCTGTCTTCCAAGCCTCATAAATTTTTACTGTCCAAACTCAAGCTTGGGGTACATAATTTTTATTTTTCACAAAAGGTATCTTGTTCATAAGTATGGCATGAAGGTAGGATGAGACAATGGTAAAATTGTTGAGTAGGCTGGAAACTGTACAACTGATTACCACTATAAAGGGACTATTAGCTGAAAAAATATTGTATAAACCATTTGTTTTGAATATGTAAAGTTTGTGGCAAGCATAAATGCTAGTGAAAAACAAGAGAAAGGACATCAAGAACTCATGCAATAAAAGGAATGTCCTTAAAGATCTTTTCTCCTCCTGGGAATTTAAATGTAGTGAAAATTTGGGAGATGCAGTTTCTTTAGTAAGGAGTTCAGTTACCATAACTGATACACATTACCAGCTTTAGAATTCTAATTGTGTTTAATACAGTTTCATGTTGCATCAAAGTACAAAATCAATACCATTTGTCCAGCAAACAGGAAAAATGGAATCTATAAACTGCTCTTATTGAGTAATTAAACACCAATTATTGTCATGAGTGATGAAACAATGAATTTGATAAGACAAATTTTTGCGACAAAACACTGCAGTGATTAATACCTCCCTACGTATTAAATAAAAATGACTGCCTTTTGTGCAGTACTGCTGGCAGAAGAACAGGAATGAGAGAAGTAGTTGCCAGTGCCACAATAACAGGCTAACCTTGAACTGAACTCCTTTCCTCAAGAAATTAAATGCTGTAGCAGGACTTTAAATCCCTCCACTTAGAGCTCATTTGTGTTTCGCGTAACCTGCAGTTCCTGAAGAGAACTCATTATCTTCAAAAGGAGAATCCTTTTATAATTTCTTTACAAATGTGTATATTGTTTCTGCAAAAAGTATTTCATATCAGAAAAGGGATAAGAGTATTAGCAGTGTAAGCGAGGCAAAAAGACTCATATCATTAAGACACCGTTTCTGCTTCCTGGGAATTCAAACGCCAACTACAGTGGTAGGAGAAAACGAATGAGAATGAGGTTAAAGAAAATGTACCTTTACAGCAAAATTTTAATCTGTTAGATTGCTGCTAAACTGCCTTGGTCTTTCTGCTGCTATATGCTGTATTTCTATGTACAGACCTCCCTCCCCCAATGCTCCTCCTGTAGCTTTGGCTTCCTATTTTTCTTTTCACTTAGAATGATGCACTAGGAACAACTATAGAGTACAAAAGATGAATCTACGGATGTGACACTTGTAAAGGGTAACCCTATTTCACAAGTGAGATGGGACAAAAAAGAAAGAAAAAAGGCCACAGAAGCAATAACTGCTCACTGAATTACCATTAAATTGTAAGATTTACAATCCAATGTACAGTAAGTGCATATCTAATGGAGTTTGTCCTCTAAAAGAATATAAAGTAGATCTTTGCAGCATATGATGTATGCAGGTTATTTTTTTTTTAAACGGGACACACAAAAAACAGATGTGCACATAAATTCCAGAATTTTTATACATATTAGAACTGAGCCAAAGCCAACATTAAATATGATAAATGCAATATGATTAGTAGGATCTGGCTTTGTATTTTCAAAACATGCTCACATTCTAGAAAGAGAGATAAAAGATGACTCTAACACAGCCAGTCAATACTGCTTTCACAGATATCATTGGTAAAAGCAGATCATATATTATAAATTCAGTTTATTGCTCTGATCTACTGGAATTCAATTAAATTACTTTTTGTAAAGGTTGGCAAAGCAGCTGCTGACCATTTCCAACATCTTCTAAACAAAAGATCTGGACAGAAGTTTCAGATCATTATTTATTACAGCCTTAAATTACCAACAATATTTATTTTCATATAACAAATGTAGTATGAATAAGGCTCATTCACAGCACTATTATTTGTAACAGGTTTGTCAGTAATTTCACTGCTCTTATTCATATGAGCATAACTGTTGAGTGATTTAAGTTTAGAAATAAGCAAGGCATGTCAAACAATTATTTAAATAGAAGCAAACTTTTACATGAAATACCAGGCATGTTGCTATTATACAATATTATGAGGATATCAATAATCACATATTTTACAGGATGACAGTGGAAAATTCTAGCCTGTAATGAAATCCAAAACTATCAAAGAGACAAAGGAACTTTCAGCTGGGTAAGCCATTCAAATAGCAACAAGGCATGTAATGTTCAGCTCCCTTAATTTAAGTTTTTTCTTTCTTAGCTAGAAACCTCAATTTTCCATCAATGGCTTTAAAACTTTCATTCTCTTACCAAAAAGGAAGCCTACCACACAAATTTTACCATTATCTGGCTTTTATTTCAGAGGATTAAAAAGCAACGCAGAAGATCAGCAACGATAGCCTTGTTCTCTTCAACCTTAGTGAATCAAGTTCACTGGAGGTGAAGCAGTGGAATTATCAGTACAAGTGGCTGTGTCATCAAAGCTTTCTGAGAGGTAGTGTATGGAAATACCTAAACAAACAGAAGCGTAAAAGCTGTCTTATATGAAAGGGCTCTCCCAAGGCTTTTCATTAAAAAATTCCAATTGCAGTTTCACAATGCAGGATTATATTATGTGAGAAATATAAAATCTTGACATTTTTCTAAATGTGAATGGGTTAAAGAATCTCTCCACGCTACAGTGAGCCTGAGAATTTCCAGCAGCTGATGAAGACCAGTTGACCACCTGATACTTTTTCAGCAGGGTGATAAAATTAAAGGATTGCTTTGATTTGCTTGAAGGATTACTTTCTATAGTTAATTGTTTAAAGTGCACAGTCTTACAAAAGGGAAAAATATCAAGAAGGTTAATGTAGACTGAGCTAATTGCAAGCTGATTACATTGTGCAAAGCAAGAGATATTACCTGTGTTACATACCATCACAAGGACTAGCCTATTCTACCCTGCTGCTGCAGCAAACAAGCTGATTTGCTAACAAAGTGGTCAGCTCGGGCACTTGCACAGCATCTCGGTAGGTCCACAGGCGACTGCTTCACATGCAGAGAATCTCAAGCTCCATTTTCCAATCTGATTACACGGCTCCTTATTCCAGCAGCCTTAAACCTTCATGGCAGTTTACCAACATTTTCATCACTTTTTCTTTTACAAATCAAAAGAACTGATAAGCTCTCAGGTACCCGGGATTTCATAGTCGATGGCTGGCAGGCAGCCAGCTTCCCTCACAGCACAACTGTTCCGTGCCACAATGCAAAAAGCACGCTGAATTTAACAGATAGCACAAAACTATTAGAATTTTGCAGTACGTACAAGCAGGCAGCATGTTTCTGTCTCTGCAGATGTTAACAGTTCTGTTCAGTCACATTTATAACATGCCTGGACCCAAAGAGATGTGTTTAAAAAGAAAAGAAAAAAAAAAAAAAAAAAAAAAAAAAAAGAAAAACCTGAACAAATTAAGACATAGCACTGTCACTAAGCAAATCGCACTTCAAAGTGCGCACCCAAGTTACTTCATTGCAGTGCTTCCAAATTAACAGGAATCAGAAACAATGTTAAAAACATTTGATAAAAAAATTAAGAAAAAGGAAAGCAAATCTTCACATCAAATGAAACTGTTTCACAGTAAAACAAATGCAAAAAAAGAGACACTATTGTGTATTTTTGGCATGTGAAATGCTTACATAAAGCATTAAAATAGCCACAAGGCATACCTGGGTTTACTTATTCTGTGGTTCAAAAACACCACTTGAACGATGAAGAAACAAAAATGTGATTCATACTGGTAAATGCAAAATATCTCTATAAAATGCTTATTCTGAGGTATATCATGTCATGTCTCAAAATCTGAGGTACACAGGAAAAAATATAAACATATACATATAAATTTATATATAAATAAAGAAAACAACAGAATGCAGAGTGACAATTAGAGGAAAGGATTATCTTACAAATCTTAAGGATTCCAACAAAAAGAAATCCATAAAAAAGCAACAGAGAATGAAACTTCCTTATTTTTGGTTAAAGGAAAAAAAATTAATATTAAACAATCGAGTTTTTACTTATTGCTACCGAGGCTTGCTCTCCCATTCAAAAAAATTGACTATCCATGTATTATTCGCATAATGTCCAAAACAGCCTATATGGAATTAACACAACACAAAGTTAATAGCATAGAAAACAATTCTCCCATGTCCCCCCAAGCAAAACCTTTTTTTAAAAATCGAGTGGATCAAACTGAAATCTGAAGAAATATAACCCGTTAAGTATTCTTAAAAGAAGAAACACAATTTTGCATATCATCACTTTTATCGTAAGGGAATGGGGGTGGAAATGTGGCAAGTAAGACAGTAAGTTATGGAAGGAGGGAAAAAAAAAAAAAGTACAACTAAGCTGGTGCAATGGCTCAGTACTCCAGATCACCAGTGCATTGACCCTCTGTATCTCTGAGTCATTAGCTGGAATCCCAGCTCTGCCTTCAGGAGTAGGGATTTGAACTCGCACACGGATGCGGTGCGATTCGGGATCTTGAGCGTGCCAGACAGAGGGGTCATTCTCCTCGGCGCGGAGGAGGCCGGCGGCCCCCGGGGAGGGCAGGGCGGGATGAGTGACTGTCGCCCGGCACAGGCGGTGGACATGCTGCTGACTCAGGCAGGGACACTGACAGGCATCGCTGCCTCCCTCCATCACTCCTGGACGGAATGGTTTTAGGCCACTGGTGCTGACAGGTACATGCGGAATTCAGGGGGAAATTATCCACATCTCCTTACTTGCCTCTGTGCGTGCACACATTTGTATTTGTATATATGCATCTCTGTGTGCAGCTATACTAATGTTTACATGTATTTATAGAGACGTACTGAAACAGGCTAAACTGGCTGCTCTGAAGCCATACGTAGTGCTCAGCACTGCCGAAATATTCCTACACCAATTCTTCTCCTTAATATAGCTACAATGTACCCATTTATGTACACACAGAAGCTACAAATGTGTATCCTACACACACGCCAATCACATACATGTAACACCGAGTGCAATTAGCATTACCTTTAAAATAACAGTCACTGATTTACATAGAAATTTCCTCTCCGATAAAATACAAACCACATTTTAACCAGCTTTTAATACCAACACATTATGCCCATGAATGATTCCTAGTAAACTGTTTATTACAACTGTAAGGTTTGAGAGGGTTTGCTGCTTGCAGATTCAGGTTGTGGGGTTGCCTTTTTTTCTCCCACCCCCTCCTTTTCTTCTCCTCTGATTTATTGGATGGTGAGCAAACCCACTTAAACTATAGTTGTCCATATGAATCACTAATTTTCATGTTTCTAATTAAAATGTAAACAGTGTAATGAAGACATCAAGTTTTTAGGCAAATGTCTCTTCCAGTGCCACTTGGGGTATGGTAATTACTGAAGCAGATCTATGGATGCTCCCGAATCCTCTACAAGTCCAGATTAAAAGCATTACTGCTAAACCTTGCTTTTTACACCAGGGAATTGTATCCTCTAACCTATTCCCAGTTTGCTTACAGATGCATATCTGTACAAGCCTTTATAACTAGTCATTAAAAAAATAAAAAAAGAAAAATAGAAGTTTATCACATAAATATAACAGTTTGTGGGGGAAAAACTGTGATTTTGTTTTTAAAAAAATTTGATTTCACTTCTCAGACTACACATAACTAGCATAGTAAAAGCTGTGCTGGAAACTTACCATCTTAGTGCTTCCTTCAGAAAAAGAAAAATAGATTAGGCATTAGTAAAAGAATTTTTAAAAAAGCAAAATTATATTTCTAGCTTGTATTAAAATTCCTATTGTCCCAAAATGCTTGTTTCACAGTCAATTAATTTAAGAACATATTATTCAGGAAAACATTAATAAAAAAGAAATCTATTCACTGAGAAAAAATGTAAATGGCCATTGCAAATACAAAATGCTTGATGTGCAACTGAAAATCTTTTGTCATATTTATTCCAGGCTTTATGTCTAAAACTGAAATTTGTCAGATTTTATCCTAAAGCAAATGACCTCTCCTACATTTACCGAACGAATACAAGTCCTCTCCTGCTTACAATTGTTAATTGAGCCTGTCTGCTACAGCTTCTCTTTCCTTTCCAAATAAGCCAGGATACATGTTTTACATATTTACTGCCAAGCACTTGAACAGTCCTCTATTTTATTATAATACTGGTTTTCCCCCCACCCCCCACAACTCCTTCTGGAAGATTTTTTTTTTTTAATGTACAATGAATAGTTAAAGCTGCAACCAATAAAGCATCTAAAATGCCTAGTACAAGAAGAGGTTTTTCCCCCTCCCTTCATGGACTCAAGTCCATATTCTGAGTGATATAGCCAATTTTCATATTATTTTTACATAAATGCTAGACAAGCATGTCTGCATTGCTAACCTGGATCAAGAAGATGAGAGTGCACAGAATGTACATGTGCATATGTGAATGTGCATAAACATTTTAGTGGGTGGTCCACCATTTCAGTTCTATTTTACTAGTAAAGTACTGTATACAAACATGTGAATACTTCCCAGTAGAAAAAAATATTTATAGGATTTCAGATTACATCAAATCATAAAGCATCTTGTCTCTGAAATCATAAATGCCTTAGCAGAATAAAACGAAACAATGCTCTATTTAGGCACTTCCTTTAAATGTATTGTTCCAGCAAAACCAGATTTAATTAGAGAAACAGCATTTTAAAGGCTACTCCTTTATAATACAGTACTCTTGAAAATGATGGGGGGTTGCAAGTGAAAACACTACTCTCATTTAGCTCTGTGGTTAAAAAAAAAAATTACACATGCTAAACATTTTTTTTCTTTTTTTTAGTTATGGATTGAGACAATGGGGAAATCTTATGTCTTCTCTACAGTTCCAAGGCCATACTAATCAGGTGTAATTTTTAATAAACACTGACTGTTTGGTTCTCATTCAAGGTATTTCATTAGGAGGTTATTCATTTAAAATAAATGTTTCAACCACATCAAACTGTAACCTTTCTTGAAATGTAAATGAATGGTTTAAATGAGAAGATTAATAAAGAAGGGATGTTCCAATTCCAAGCATGGCATGCTATGTATTTTTAAATTTGTCTATGCCAGATGCTGTCAGTCAGAACAAAAAACTGTCCAAGCAGACAATCTGTGCGTCTGAATGTTGATCATGTTGGAAAGTAAAGGGGGAGGGGGGAGAGAGTGTGTCAAGGATTCATGGTCCTTCATCTTTGCAGTAGAGCAAACACGTCTCTCAGTATAACGACAGACAGCTGCTTCCACTTTCTAATGTGCCCTAACTTAGATCACTGAAAGAATTGTCAGCACTCAGAGAAACACACAAAGATAACACAGCCAGCTGCCATGAAGGGGGAAACAGCACAGCTCAGAAGAAATGGGATTTGTTCCATTTGCATGATGCTGGCTCCCTTGGGCCCCTTTCTTTCAAATCCAAAGCACAAAAGACAACACTTAACATATTTGCTTAAAGATGACAACCTCATGTTGATTTCATTTGGATGTAACAGTGTCAGGATTACAGATATAAGAATATATTATATCTGTAACAGAGACTGACAAATGTATCCATCAGTGAAACTGTCTGATTCATCTGCTTATACAGCCATTTTACCATCCCAAGGGTGCCATCTAAGTAGTAACTTTAGAAGACTGAAGGTCTAATTTTATTACACCACATTTCAACCTACTAAACAATATTATTTCTAAAATAGATCATTTTTATTGGAAGTCTCCCTGATGAAAAATCCAGTAGACACCAGAGAATTTATGAACTGTATGGGTCCTTTGAACTCAATATATTGCCATTTTAAGCAACTTTCTTTACACACAATCAAAATCTAAACTCAAATAATTGAAATTGAGTTTAAAACACAGATAATAATGGTGGCTATTTTAATATTATACCATAGTCTGTCATTATCTGAATGTCTGCTGATTGGCAGTCCATTGCTTTTTAGAGTGCTTCTTGTTACAGTTCTATATCAATAAAAGTTTCTCCAATAAAAAACCTATGATTAATTATTTTTCTTCTGTACACTTTGATCAGCTACACAACCTAATTTTTGGTTGAGGTTTTCACAGGACACTACAAAAGTCACGTGGAAACGACTGAAAGCCAAACATGTTCCTCATCATATTGTGCTCAGCTGCAGAAACAGAAAACCAAACTAAAGGGTAGAGATTTGCAAGATCGCCTGTCCGCACAGTTTTATGGACCAGCCTCTTTTTTAATCAGATGAAACAATTAGGCTGTAGTCTGATTCTCTCTAGCTTCAAATGCATTACATTGAACTGCCTGATGGCACAAGTATCCCCCCACCATGCCAACACCACCAAATGACTCTGCATAACGCTACCTACATTAACTGCTTTGTCTAGAGGAACTCAAAACTGCTTGTTGCTATCTGCTGCCACCAAGAACTACACTGTAATTCACTAGATTGAAGTTGTTTTGTAAAATGGAGTTAACTGCTGTACGTGGAATTTCAGCACAGCAGATGGTTAGCAATCATTATTTTCAATTTGTTTAGTTTCAAGCATTGGGCTGTTTGGGAGGAGCAGTGTGCAGGACAGGAAAGGAGAAAGCAGCGAGGTTAGATGCACTGCCTTGCAATGCAAGTCATGCTAGATGGCATAACATTAAAAGTAGGAGAAAAAATGTCTCTGTTCAGAACCGCAGCAAAGCTAAACAAAAAAATGTTAAAAAAACAGGAATGGATAAAGCCAGACTTTATATACAACTATAAACAAAAAAATGAAGAACACAGCATTTAAAAGGGGGCCAATCTATCATCTTCTGTTCAAAAGTAACCTTACATTTTAAATATTGGAAATGGACTTGAAAGTTTCCAAAGGTAAATTGTCTCTATCCACATTTTGCCATGATGCAAATTTGAATTGTATAATCTGTAAGTTGTTTGGTTGTTGAACTGGAAATGGAAAAGGAATCATTTATGGACTAGTGCACAAGACCAGAAATTAAGCTGTAAATATCTGGGCTGGGCCATTATTGTAGTCAAGAAACATCTGGGGCTGAAGCTGAGGCTAGGCCCCACTCCTTCTGTGTTCATGTAATTGCTTAGATGATTTATAACTTAGTGTCTATTAAAAATGATTTAAAGAGGGATTTGGAGCCTGAATTTTAAAATCAAGGTGGCTTTGCTCATGCTTTCATTTATTCAGCAGTGGAAAAAAAAAACAAAACCCTTTGCTCTTCTCCTCCCCTGTCCTATGTTTAAGGAGTACCATGTTCCACCACAAGGACAAAATTCACATTTTTCTAAATTCAGACAGAAGACATGACACATACACTTCCAGCAACCAAAGTCAGTGACCTGTCATTCAATTTACATTGGACTTGCTTGGTCCTTTAATATTTCCCATGAAAATTGAATTTGAATTATTTTCCCAACATAACTTTCTTTTTTCTTTTTAAATCCTATAAACTGTAACAATACATTCACATCATATTCGTTTATTGCTGCTATTTTGAACCATGCAAGAGTCAGTTAGCTCTGCCTGCCACCATGCTGTCACAGGTGACATGGGCAGAGGTTTGCCATCAGGCATCCCACTAGCACCCAGGCATTGCGTCCCTCATGGGGGCATTTCTGGCTCTAGGACTTGCTTGCTAGCCCCCACTAACTTCAATAAAGCCTGATTTTGTTTTGGCTTTTAGAAGTAGCTAATTTGTCAAACTAGGATTTGACAGGGTGGAAGAAAAAGGCCGGGGATATTTGGGTTTGGAAGACAAAAGTAAGGGATATAGTTGGATGATACCAATCCTCTACCAGCAGTTAGCAAAAAAAGAATGCCCCCTCTCAGGCAGAACAGCAGGGCCAGTGTCTGACTGTAAACAACTATGTCATCAAAAAACTTGGTTATTTAAGACTGAACAGACACCCCAACTATATTTCCAACCTATTTCTGGGACAGTGAAAGCTTATTCTAAGAGTACACCTAACCCTGCAGAGATCAGGTTTCTAAAGGAGTTGACCACGACACCCTTCAAGTGTAACACCTCCTTTTTTCGTTAAGGTTTCAGTACATTGGGCAGTTTTACTGCAGAGCTTCACCCTACAGTATGGAATGAAGAACCAAGTTTGCAAACCTGGGAGTGTGCCAAGGTTGAAGTGACACAGTAGTGACTGTCTCAGCCCCTTGGGAAAAAGTGGATTAGATGATTCACAAAACAATGTCACAGATATTTCTCCAGTAAGTTAAATGTCTGTTGGTCACAGATGATGAAGACATAAAAGTTTGACGTAGAACTTCCACAGACTGTACTCCGCACTTGGAAATTTTTCCCCTGCATCTCCATAAATTGCCATTATTTTTAGATTAACAAAAACTGTTTGACATTTTGAAGCAATGAAAAACTTTGGAAATGGGATTGCTTCAACATGGGAACATACTACCTAAATATTCCAAACTGTTCAGAGGTTGTTGTCAAACTACCCAACAAAATTTGGTCTAGCACCCATAAAGCAGATACCATACATTTCATAAACCAAACAACTTTAATTATTTTTGAAGAAAAGGTTAGGAAATGGGAACTGAGCATAGCAAGGTGACCTACAAAATAAACAAGACCACAACCTTCCTCCATTTCTATGTTGCACAGAAATGTAAAAACCCAACAATGACGTATAGATTTATCGCTCATCATTAAATATGTGGCTAAAATGCAATTTTTTCTCAAGCAGAAATTGCCCAGCTTATACCACTACTAAGAAAATCTGTCTATGTGGTTAATGACACTCTACAACTATTTTTTTCTTCAATATGCATTTATCCCTAAACATAAGGTCTTAGAACAAAACTGAACTACAGACTGGGGCATGTCTTTGCTCCTGGTGTCAAATCCAGGAATACTTGCATTTTTTATTCTACATGAGGAGATCTAAAGAAAATTCAAAGCAGACCATCAAATTAATTTGAATAATTGAAAACCTGATTGCTAATAGTGATATACTAAAGTAGAGAGTCACAGTAAACTGGAGAACAAGTAGGACTTCACATAAATTTCAACATTAGTAACATTAATCTATAGGAGAATAAAAAACTGTAATATGGCACATCACAAAAGAAGAGGGTTGAACAATTGAACATGTGTGACTGGAGTAGCATTAACTGGGTTTAATCCCACTTGGATTATTTATTACCCAGGTTTTAGTACATAAGAAATTTTAGTACCTAATTATGAAAGTCTCCAATGGTCTGCACTGGCTTCTGTAGTCTTTACTACAGCAAAGAGCAGTGTATACCTAAAGAAATGTTTCTACCAGGTGAAGAAATATCTGCAAGTCAGCAATATAATGGATTTGAGTCTACTTTCATAAAGATCACCACTAGGGGGAAAAATAAAAGCAAATACAGAAACATTCCCCAGATTAAAGAAGGAAAAAGAAAAGGAAATCAGTCACTCCAGCAAAACTCCAGGAATGAAGAAAAAAACAAAGTTTTTTTTTTTAATCCAACACAAGTGGAATTCTCTTCGCAGATGCCAGCTTTAAAACTTTGTGCAGATGATTGTGTCTGGCAGTGGAGATTACTGCTGTGCCCTCTAGAGGCTGGATGTCTGGCCAAGGAACTGTTCAGCAGCTACTAAAAAACAGTGGAAGCTACTGGCACTAGATCTGTAGGTACAGCCTCTTGGTCTTACCCTGCCACTGTAAAACTCTTTTGTATTTGAAATGTAATAAAAGAAAAATAGTGAGCTTCTAAACCACAGACAACTGCTATTCTGCATGGTTTTACTGACATCTCTACCATATTTTATGTACTCTAATACACTGTAAGCATTAATACAGAAAACCAAATCTCTAAAGGATTCCTGTCAAGTATAAATACATGCATAAACACAAGATGTAATTGAAAAAGTCATTGCTTAATGGGCTCATGGGTGCTTTGGCACAGTGCATAAAACGTAGATTTAAAATTTTAAGGTGATACATCAATTCCATTAGTTGAACTTTGGAAACAACGTAAGAAAATAAAATATATTCAATATCAGTTCAGTAAGTTACTCTTACTCTAACATAGAGACACCCCACAAACAACAACAATGAACTTTTTTATCACCCACTAAAGCACTCATGAAATGTGAATATTTTCAAATGCAGAAGCATCTCAGGGTAAAACTAGGGTCAAATTTTGCATTGGCAGCAAGTAAAAAGCTCTAATATACCTAGTCAATCATACACTAGTTGAAACAGTCCACAGAGCACTTAATAGCTCAGCCCAACAAACATATCACCAAGTGGAATTTGGTGGACAAATGCAAATGGATAGTTGTTTTTTTTTTTTCTTAAATCATACATGATTTTTATCCTTATTATCTTACTACCGACAGCAAGTAAGTCTTATTACAACTAACTAGGAAACTCTCTTGCCTGAAATCCAGCACTGATTTCCACCCATACCATTTCTGAAACCATACACTAGTAAATTATATTACAACATTACAGCAACCCCTCCTGAAAACAGTTATCCTATAAGAAACATGCATGTACAAGGTTTCACTTCCTTCAGTGCCGTCTTAACTCATAATGAATGAATTATTAGCAAGTAAGTCAGTTTTTTGCTTAAAAAAATTAGAAAATATCCCAATTTGATACTGGGTTTTTTTCTTTTTGATATAGTAAAAAAGAAACACCAGAAGAAAAATAGTTATTTTCACCTCCAAAAGCACAGTTAAATGATATGTTAATATCTTTCATGAAAACTTCATTATTGCAACTACAGAATACCTATTCATACTTCATTTTCTTGTAGAAATTACATTATACAACGTGGCATATAATCAGTTCTGAGTGGGGGTAGGAGAGAACCAGTCATTAACTACCACTAAAATGACCAGTTTTACAGTGCAGTTGTCTTCTAATTAAATTAAGTGTGGGACACAGTCATTGAGATGTGCTATAATGACTTGCTTGGAAGTATTTCTCCCTTTTGCTTTTCTTTCCCCCCTTTGCTTATCAGAATACCTTACACCTTTCAAAAGTAGAACAGCATAGTTGGGGGGGGAAGAAAAAAATGCTTTTGGCAGATGCCATGCCAAGGCACATATTACTCACCATCCTTCCACCCACAGTCCCACAGTCAGGAATGCAGTCCATCTATTTCTTAGCTCTTTCCACTAACTCAAACACTCAGTACTGCACCTCAATTGCTATTTCAAAAAGACAAGCCTCTTAATGACAAAGTAGGCTGCCATTTTATTAGCAGCAAAATAAATACAGCTGTAGTTCTCAACACTGCATCAAGCTACAGTGATGCCTCTATTTACTCTCAGCAGTCAGGGATTACACCCAAACCCAGTTCTGTTCCAGAACAGCTTCCAGCTGAGCATCTGACAATGCCAGTACTGTACCCAGGAGATGAGACCCAGAGAGACTGGCACCCCAGGAGCATGCTAAGTGGGCACAAGTTTCTCCTCACTTTATGGTCAGTATTTTCCGTAAGATCTGACTTAGAGAAGAAATAAGTTATTATATCAGGGGTTCTTATGTTTACAATAAATGACTACAGGTCACCTGGTAGAGGACACAACAGATATTAAAGTGATTATAGCCTTGATCTTAATCAGAGGATAGAATTACATATGTGTTGGTAGAGATGTCAGTAAAACCATGCAGAATAGCAGTTTTCTGTGGTTTAGGAAGCTATTTTTCTGTTTACTACATTTCAAATACCAGTGGCAGGGTAAGACCAAGAGGCTGGGAACGAAGAGAGGGAGTGCTGAGGGACATGGGTAGGCAGAGAGAAGAGGGCATAGAATGGCTTTGAAAAGCCAGGAAGGAGAGATTCTATTTCTCTGCAATGGGTTTGTATCAGCCAGGCTTAAATAATGGTATTGCAAATTAAGGCCCAGGGGAATTTGGAGTGTACAAGTAAGCTTTTGTTCTCCAAACCCCAAAAGGTATGTGGGAGATTTGGGAGTTTGTTTCCATTTAAATGGCATATGTATTTCTAAACAATAAGTTAAACTTTTTTGCTCTTTTTATTGTACAGCCTTGCAGATTCAGTACCTGTTAGGAAAGATACTATTCCCAACCAATATAGCAACAATTCTTTCAAGAAACCATTACCTGTTACTGTACTTATCATTTTCATTTACTTGCCTTCAGAACTTATGAACAAGGAAGAAAGCAAAAATCTAATGTAAAAAACCTCACTGGGAGTGGGAGAGGAGGATGGGAGGTGGGGGAAGCAACAGATCGAAAGAAGAGTGCAGGCAGAAGTCATTTGAAGGGATGCAGGATTTCCACTGTAAACATAGAAGCTAATTAGTATGTTGCGATTTTAAAACATATTCTGTTAGCAGAAAGCAAAATAGAAATTCGTACTAAAAAAAGAAAAATATCTTCTGAACTCTTTAAAGTAGGTGGACAAAAACATAGGCACACACAGACAATACACCATTATTGCCCCCACCCCACATACATGCACAGATACAAAATTGGGTTAGTTTTCTGTAAATAGGCTTAGCTCCTGTAAATGTATCTCAGGATTTTAGGTGTACTTTTTCGCACTGTAAGGTTTCCATACAAAACCAGTTTAATCTAAGTCCTCTGATTATTATTAGAAACTCATTATTTGAGGACATCTATCTTTACAGTAACTATACACCATTAAGGAGCACAATGCCCATAATTGTTTAAAAAAGCCATGAGGGGGAGGGGGAAGGGAGAAGGATCAGGAGGAGGGAGAAGATAACTAAGGAAGATCTTGCAATTAGAACAGCATCATCTACTCTGCATTTTGCTCCTTCGAATATCTACACAGTAACAAACAGTTTAAAGTTTCCTCTGAGCAAAATCACAAATGAATCATTCCTTATACCTTTATTAATGCATGTATTTTTGTCCTGATGAATTTAAAATGTGTTTTAAAAACACGTTTTAAAAAATAAAACACCAGGAGAAATCAAAAGCTCTGTTTCTTCTATCATACAGCATTAATATCTCAAGAAGGAGATTGGAGCATTTAAGAAGTACAGATAAAGCTAATGCCTAGCATTTTCTGGGGAAATTCCTTGTAACACCTAGCTCCTAAAATTTGTTGCACATCTGCATATCCAAAGTCAATAGAAATTGCAGAGACTCAGTGCCTCTGATAACCAAGCACCCAAAAGTGGAAAGCTGAATTACACTTTCTGAGATGCAATACTATTCGTGATGTTATCTCAGCCACTCAGACCCTTCAAGCTCTAACTGTAGCTGTTGTAATGCTCTGAAACAGAGAGGAACAGTCCCTTTAACCAAAAAGGACTTGCCTGTCATGAATGAAAGCAGTGACTTCTACAATTTCTAGGCAAATGACATCCTGGGGAAGTGGGGGTGGGATGGTGTTTGCTAATTACTCAATAACAAAACACCTTTCCTACTTAGTGCTGAGAATTATTACTCCAAATAAACACTAGTGTCAATATGTTATCCTGTATCATATGGATAACATATCACATTATAACTGAATATTTTTAACTAGTCAAAACTTTAAATATGTCATGCATTAAGGCACTGTTTATTTAGTCTCTATAAGCACATGATGAGATATATTTTACCTACAGCTCATAGTGAGATATATTTTATCAACATCTAACTTTAAAAAACAAAGGGTTCTAATATTTACTGAACCATGTGTTCCAACAAATATCTTCTCTGCATATTAAGGTGTGCCTTTGATACGACTGCCACACTTACAAATGCTAGGGGCCGAATAATGATAGGTGCCTCATACCCCTCATTATGTAGGGTTTACTGACATTAATCTGAATAACATTGCTTGATAGGATGACCATGGTTACCCATCATGGTTCATGTTACCATTACAGTTTTTTAAACTGAAAGCGGAAAAATAAATCAATGTTGTAGTATAAAGAATGCCTACATAGGACAGGAGTGCGAAATACAATGAATGAAAGGCAAAGAACAAAATGAAAATCAATGATTAAGAAAGGTTAATTGCAGCATGAACAGTTTCCAAAATATACTTATTACAGCTTTTATTGAAGGCAAAGAGCAAGAAATAAAAAATTATCAGAAATTCTATGAACACATGAAAAATTATTATCATTAAAATTAAATATCTGCTTATTTATAGTATGCTCAATACAGTACCACTATAGTTAGGAAGTTAATATAAAGCCTTATGATATAAAGATCTAACATCAGTAAACTCAAAAACACTTAATTTTTTAAATCAAGTGCTAATTTAGTTGAAGAACTAATGAATTTATAGTCTTCCTCCATACTAAAAATAACTGAACGTTGATGTTTTAATTTGATGATGTTTAAACTCAGCAGTTTTCTGACTGAACGGAGATATCCAGTTAACAAATCATCACAGGTAACTTTAAGTCTCTATTTTTATAACCACCCCCCACACACAGACTATTTTAATTTCTCTACTTTAATAATGCAGATGACCTATCTATTAAGCGTAAAGATCTTCAGCGAACTCCATGTGTATATCAAATAAAACAATTTCATAGAGTGCAAAACAAATTAATAAAAACATCCTCCAAACTGAGTTTTCATACAGCCACATTGTATTGTTATTTTAGAGCTGCAAGGGGAAACAATTGTATCCACATACAGAGAGTATATTTCTACACTACTATATAGTGATGTGGTCCACAAATGCCAACAACAAGGGACTGAAAATAGGATCAATTCTTTTCTTTCTCAGAAACAATCTTGTAAGCATCTGAGTTCCCAAAGACATAAAAGAATAGTTACTTTTCTGAGATCTTTTGATATTGCTCTTCATGGTGGAGCTATCCACAAGTGATGGGAAAGATCTCTTTTGAAAGTAAATGGTGCTCCTTCAAATGTGTTCAGAAACATCTTTGCTGTTCCTTTCTCTGTTTCTCAAGTTTAACTTGAAAAGGATGCTTGATTTTTTAAAATTTGGTTTAGGTATCACAATGGGATACCTAATATCAGTCAGTGCTTGCAAACCTTATTCTTCCAGCATAGAATCTAGCTGTTTCTTTCTCTGTGTCAACACAGGAGGCTGAAGTAATCAGATAGGTCTAAAGAACACAGAGGATGTTAACCTGCACTTTCTCAGAATCTGTGATGAGTAGGTTCACACTTTCAACATGACCACACTGAGCAATAAGGCATATAAATAGCTACTTTCACCTAAAAGCACAGCTATCACAGCAGTTTGTACAGCAGGACTACCAGTTCATAATATTTTAAATGTCAATATTGATACTACCGTCATGGATTAATAATTTCTGCATATAATTTTATCATTTCCATCCACCCTCTGCTGTTGTTCAGTAATATAAAGTAATTGTTGGTTCCCCCCCTCACCGTGTTTCCAGAAGACAAGCCATCAGACAAAATCGGTTGTACTGTCTAGGAATGTCTTTGCAACACTACAGTTTTCAGTTTTATTAAGTGATAATCAAGCTCACTGTAAAAATGCTTTTTTATTAATGACTTGCTTGTATGCTAGAATGGAGGAGACAAAAAAGAAAAAATCTCAGATGAAAATAGGGATGTTATTTCCAACATATTTAAAGGCAAACAGCTGTTATTCTAAATCAGGGGAAAAAAAATGAAACACCAACTTGAATGAAAACATGAAGATACATTCCTGCCACAAACCCCTGTGACCCACCAGGTTCAGCCCTTTCTCCCATCTCCCCTCAATATTCATTTTCAAATTCCCTTCAGATTAGCAGGAGTTATACAAACATGCCTTAATGTGTCCCTTAAGCACTTTATCACACTGAAGAAGAGAAACAAAAAGTTCAATTATGACCTGTATCAGAAAATCATTCATTCAGATCCTGTTTAATTAGATGTGAGACCGCTATCTTAGTTCATGAAGTTTGACCACAGTATGCTCTTACTGCTAAGGTATTGATGCAAATAAGATACATATTACTCAAACTAATTCATCATCACCAATCTATAACCAGCTTGACACATGCACACATTCTAAAATATCACACAAAATAAACTGTGGCATACATCTTCATACATTGAGCAATTCATCTACAGAAGGTGAACGACATGCTTTAATAGAGGACACATTAAAAGTAGAATACAGAAGGGTTAAAAAACAGACAACAAAAAATCCAGGCAATACATGATTTCAAGGAATCTGGAACAAAAAGATACTTATATCACCAGAGTTTGTTACCATATCAAAATAATCTTAGTATTTTGCCCACATACCTTTCAGGGTATTTCAAATTTAACTAACAACATGCTAGCAGTAGCTTCACTATAAAAGAACTGAGAAAGGAGTTTCTCAGTTACAGTTAAATAATATGACATAAATAATACAGTTAAATATGAAATAAATAATATGAAATAAATAATATGAAATAAATAATACAGTTAAATAATATTTCAGTATTTCATGGCATATCAGACTACACACTTAATAGACTATCATAGAAAAAAAAATTTTAAAATTAGCCAGTGGCATGACAGTCATCTGTAGCTGCACCATTTTTAATTACAGCCAAGACAGAAAAAACTTTTTCCCCTCTGCAGAAAAAATGGTTTAAAGAGCAAAGTTTTACTCCATTATTCAAATAATGTATATAGCTGTTCTTTCTATTGTACAAATACAATAGCTTTTGTAGTAAGGAGTGTTGCTTATATGATTAAAGAGCTAGTTGAGTGTTATGATATGTTTGACAGGTACCGTTCCAAGCACTATCAGAACAGACACACAATACTGTTATTACCATTCTGCGTGTGCCGATACCTCATAGCAACAGAGCTCGGCAAAACGAAAGCAGAGACTCCACATTTTCATCACTGCAGACATCTCTGTGTGCCCTTAATCAGTGGTGCTTTCTGCAGATTATACTTTCTCGTATTCTTCCCATTCTCAAACTGACCTGTCAAAGCCTAATCTCTCCCCCAGTTTCCAAGATTTTGGAAACCAAGACTGACCAACTATTTCTCTTTCCATCTTTACTCACTTGTCACACAGCGGGGCCAACCCCAACAGGTATTTAGAAGCAATAGTAGTAAAGTCCACTTGTGCTTAGTAAATTGCTGCAAATACAAATTAAATTCTAAGAACCATTATATATATATATATATTATTCATTCCCTTTAACATGTCAATCGAAGGGATGGTAGGTACAATTATTAAAGGACTGAAAGACTTAAGGTTTCCTTTGACCTCCATTACACCTCCAGTGTAGGATCCTCTGCTCCTTGAAGGGTAAGATTGTATTTGTTGAACCTACAGTAACATCTGGCACGTGGTTTTCTGTTTTTCTCTATTAGCTACTATCCTTTAAAAGGAATGCATTTTCATATGTTGTTTTGATTGAGAGATTTCGTTTTTTCCTTTTTTTAAAAAGAAAAAATAAAAATTGAATGATCTTAAGGAATTTTCTTCATACTCGCATTTCTCACACACTCTATAAAAATATCATTGACATAGGGTGAAAAGGTCGCATAGCTCACCGAAATGGAGCCAAGTACTCCCGTAAGGTTTTTCACCTGGAAAATATCCCTGTAACTAATTCTATGTATTGGATTTTTTTAATTATTATTTTAGCAACAACAACAACAAAAAAACCTCTGGGCCTTTTCCCAGCTGAGAGTTCCCTGAAGTCATCTTTCCCATAAGGAAGATAAGTTTTCACTTAGAGGATAGCATCTCTAGCAGCAAGATTTTAATACTCTGCAACAATATCAGGGATACGCAATCCTGAATTTACGGCTCTTCAAATTGCTTTTATAGCTATACTATTCATTTCGGATCAGATGCTTATCTAAAATTCCATACATCCATAATATCTAATTTAAAACAGCTTCCAATGAGCTAAAGAACAGTACTGAGGTAAAAAAATAAAACACCACAACCAAAACAAACAACAAACAAACAAATAAGCCACAGTGGTCCAGATCCTGGGAACTGTTAATTAATGTATCTTTTTAAAGCTAAATATTTTTTACACCAGTTAAGGATTGGGCCCATAGGCACAATTCCACTTCAAACTTCATTTTTTTCACCTCCATAGTACTGCTCCTCATCTGTTCCATTAGTAATACACAAAAATTTCTAATCAGCTTATTCCAAATTCTTTTTACAGTCATTTTTATGTCTTATCAATAACTGAGAAGGAAAAAAAAAGTGCTGATTTATCAGTTAATCAAGTGTATGGACATACAATATTCCTCAATACTTCAAAAATGTCTGAAGAACAATTTCCTCCAATCATAAGATCAATGAATCAATGTAAAACCCCAGTAATTAAATTTATCAACTCAGTATCAATACATCCAGCACTTTATGAAAGTATTGTGTGAAGTTTTTTCTGTTAACGGATATATTGATTAAGGGCAAAGAGCCAAATATTTCTATTATTAGATCTGGGGATGCAAGATCTAAACTCAGTCTGTCATAAACAACATACAAGTGTTTCATAAAGACAGATCTCATGCTGATTCTGTACTATTAAACCCACTCCTAACAAGCAGATAAGCCTATTAATTGATGATTAAGACTAGAGAAAGATCAGTCTTTATATTCAATGCTTCTTGTATGCATTCATTGAATAAACTTATTGACAGGAACCATACCGAATAATTCTCCACTAGGAATTATATTTTAAAAAGGAACAGAGCATCTAAACAACAGCAGATTCCAAACCTTGTTCATGCAGTAGAAAATAGCATTATTAAATTCTGAAACTAAAGCTTTGTAGTTTGAAAGAGATTCTCTATCATATATAGCAGTTATTAATAGACAGATGAAAAATAAAGCCCAAAGATGACAGACCTAATAAGAGCCATAATAAAAACAAAACCAAGAAAACAAAAACACCATCCAAGTGTTTTCCAGTTCAAGTTTTAAAGCACTAGAATACAAACTATTCTGGAATATATTTTTAGTTGCTATCCCTTACTACATACGCAAAAACAAGTAGGGCACAGAAGTTCATCAAGTGCCATTTTTCAATTATAAGAAAAAAAACAGTAGGGATTTTTATATCAAGAAAATAAATCACAAAAAATGTTTGGCTCTGCTTAACTATGAGAAAACTTAAAGAGCTGCTAATGACATAAGACTAGTCATTTTTCCCATGAACTATATGATGAAAATATCAAGAACAATACAATCTTCATATTTCTAAAATGCTGCTATGATAAGCAAACATCCTTGTACCTTCACAATGTTGCAATAAATAAAAACAATTTGATCTAGTAGTGAAGGTATCTTATTATGACGGGAGGAAATAACAACAAAACCTCCAAACCCACCAGATTCATGTAGGAGTAACATCCTGTTACAAACATCAAACAACAATGAGCCTCTATTACCATGCTATGATTCCTTCATTTCAAACATGATTAATTAGCAACTATAACACTCACCAAAACTCCCACCACGCTGCTGTTTGCTGCCTATTTTCAAATGGGTCTCTATCAAGTATTCATAAGCAGTGTTAGTCTCATTTACGACACTGAAGAAAAGAAGTCAGAGCATCCTGCTTTAAGGAAGATTTCACTCATATCCTAGCCCAAAAAAAAAGCACAGAAAAAACAGAAACCCAACAACAACCAAACACCAAACGTCTGTTTCTTCAAAGGGATTCCTTTATAGTCCAAACACAAACTTTATGCAAAATGAAAAACTTTTTAGTGAAGTTGCTAAACAATTTAGAGGGTTGAAAATAGAGAAAGATAAAAGATCACTTTTAGACTTTGTTTTGGTCCTTTTTTTTTTTACTTGAAACCTCGACTTTACATTCAATTTGAAATACACTGCTCCTGTTGAGAATAAAAGCATGGCTTACGAGCTAAAAATGGATAGAAAAAGAGAATCAGAACGGAAGACACACTTAGCAGTACTCTTAACATGTTTTAAGCTGTGCAAACAGATACCTTCGAATGTACCTTACTTGCAATAAACATTACTTTGGCAGTAAAAGAAACTTTGCTTCACAGGGATGAGAGGTGGAAACTGAGATTACAAATAGAAGAAGAAACAAGACTCAGAGAGGAAAAAAATTGCCTTCTCAAGCAGAACTCTATAAATACCATCAGAAAGACAACAAAAAAAGGTTCCATTTGGAAGCAACAGATGTATTCCTAAGCAAGAAAACATCCCCGAAATAATGCAGAGAGAGAGTCATACAGAAAGGATCTTCAGAAGCATGAAAAGAAATTGCCTGTGTGGCAAAGCTGAAGTTTCCATGTGAAAACAGGAATTAGGTATAAGATCCGATACTTCTTAGTTTACCAGCTCTTATATCAGAGATACTTGATGATTTTGTCATGCCCAGAGCGGAGCAATTTTTAAGCGCAAATCAGTCCTACTCTCTCCAGCTTTCTCAATTCTATAAATTTGGGATAAAAAACATCAAAGCAGCTTCCACTTCGGACCTAACTTTTAGAGGATCAATGTGACAAGTCACTGCTTGATAGATGTTTCTCTTGATAAACGACTTGTTCAAAAGAGACATTGTAGCTTTCATTTCCTGACCACAACACACTTTTAATTTGCAACAGCAGAGCTGCTCGAGTGTGACTAGTTCCCACTTACCAGTCTTTCAGAACTGTGGCACTGTCAGGCCACATGCACGGGCAAAACAAAAACTCAGAAAGAGATGAATTTGCAGAAAGAATTTTAGCAAAACTTTTCCTCAAACAGGAACCTGATTATATTTGATTTCTCCTAACAGTGGGCTCTTAAACCCCCCCTCCCAATCACCCTCAATCCTTAACGTTTAAGGGAAGCGAGGAGAGAAGTCATCTTGGAAATATATACTTAAGCACCACAGAATATATAGCTGCCTAAGAGTATCATGTTTATTATACATACATATATTACTGCTACTATAATTATTATTATTATTATCTGGGAATTGCATTTAACAGTCCAAACCGTCCACACCATCCAATTTCAGCTTTCAGCATACAGTCCGATTCCCGATTTAAAATTTATAAATGTAATATCCTCCTCATCACAAGCAGCAGTCCAATCTGCTCTGAATATATATTACAGCTTTAACATCACAGAGGGAAATCTCCCATCTGGCAATCACATTTGCTCCAACAGCTCTAGAAAAAAAAAAAAAAAAAAAAAAAGAAAGAAAGAAAAAAAAATGTTCTGCTCTCGGTTGCTTGCTCTTCTCCTTAAAACATTTCTCAGAGCAAATTACGTGCATCTAAAATAAACAGTTGCCTTATTGATCGTTCCAAAGTCAACAAGTTCTAAATGCAAAATGCAATCAGATCATTCCCATCATATAGCAGCTGGGATATGTTTAGCAATACAGTCACCTACAGCACCAAAATAGGAGTGTACATTGTGCAACTGCTCTCTCAATTTCTTTCTTGCATTCAGATATGTTATTACGAGAGATCATCAGCCACACACGCCAGACCTCCCCCTTATCCCAAACACACACAGGCACACACACACACATGCACACTCTCTCTCCCAGGGTCTCTCTCTACCCTTATTTGTTACTACCACACACAATTAAAAGTGAACATACCCCCTTTTTGGTTGCACAAAACAGACTAATAGTCACTTTTGTTGTTACTTCCTTAGCCTTAACTGCATACCTAGAGGTGCATCTACTGCACCACAAGGAGCTCTATTGAAATTCCCCATGCTCCATTTTATCTGACTTTTTTGGAGGAGGGGGCAGCGTGGGGGGCTGGAGAGTGACCATTAAAATGAAGCCAGTTTCAGCACCTGATTATTTCATTCTGTTAAGCATTGAGACCAGAGCAGCGTGAACCAGACACTTGTAAACTGAGCATAAAATACTCCTTATTAAATCGTATTAAGCATTCAGCCACAACAGCAATTTTGTTTACATGCAAAATATTCCCTCACCCCACATCAGTTAGAATCTCTAGCAGATGATTACGCTGAAAGTAAGAGAGGGAAAAGCAGCTGGAGTTTAAATAACTACTAAAAAAATACTAGTTTTCAAAAGGAAAAGATGCATTTTAGGCATGTATGTACGAGCACATAGACGTGTAGGTGTATATATTCATTGCTACACGTTTTTGCCCTCTCCACTCCCCGAGTTTTACTAATTTACATACCATTGGAGTTCAGTGGTGTGTATAGTGCACTGCTGGTAACATGCAACTTCAGGTTTTACAACTGAGATCAATACAATGGACAAAACTAATGCCATAATCGAAGCAGAAATGATAAACAAATGATAGCAAGAGAAAAAAATGCTTATATATACACAAGAAAATATACTATTAAACATTAGGTATTTATTACAAAATATTTGCATGCAGAGTCCTCGATGCGTTATCATGCTATTTAAATTTGTCTTTGCTATTTAGATGCAAAGGAAGTAGATCCCAAAACGGACATACCATAAACACTGGTGCTACTGATCATTTCTTGCTGGCAGCACAAAAAGCTGAATTGGATTTTTCACAAGCAGGAATTCCAAAGGTTGCTTTTCATTAAAGCCACTTTTCCTCTCAGCTATCAAATGTCACTGCCTTGAAACGTGGGCCCTTTCGTCAGGTATTCATTTAACCTACATGCATATAATTAAGTGGGAAAGCAACATCAACAAAAAGGGGATCTCAGATCACAAGAGAAGAAAGAAAGGGGGAAAAAAAGCACATGACCAGGAATGCAAGTCCATGTCAATTTCACTCACTCCCATTGAAACTAACAAGAGCTCCAGGGAGGATAGTAATAGGATCAGTGGATTGTATATACCATTAAATTATACATCTTTCTCTCCCTCCTGAGCCAACAATACGCCCACCACGCTGTACCCCCTCCAAGATGATGTGCTTACATTTTACTGCAACAGCTCCTCTGACATATTCGTGCATCCCNTAAACCTAACTTTTGTTCTGCGAGATTCTTATTTGCACTTATTTGGTCAGAAGTTAGTTGCCTCAATGTCCAAATCCGCGTTACCTGCAGTTTATTATTTTCAAAGCAACTTAAAATTAAATCCAATTAAGAGGAGGAGGTGGGGAGGGAGCTTGCAATCGCGAACTCTTAATCTGGCTACTATTGTTGGCAATGATCAAGGAGGAAAAACCATGCGATTGTATATCTGTACTTTCCAGACTACGATCAGGCAAGCAGACCGGAGTGCTCAGTATCAGAAAACGACCGCAAATTAGGCAAAATATTTAGAGCATGAACAGGCGATTAATACGCGGCTGTGTCGGAGATCTTTAAGATTTAATAAAATTTAAAACGATGGTAG
>VWZU01000762.1:1727261-1746018 GCA_013397095.1 Sterrhoptilus dennistouni
GCACCCGCTGTCCCCGCTCCAGACCGCACACGTCTGCGCGCCCGCTCCCCGGCCACCGCTGCTGTGCAAAGGGGAGTGAGAGCTTCCCACGAGACACATCCACGTTCCTGGGCTTGTACCTGATGGGACTATCAGTGTATTTTTACCTTCTAACGGGGAAGAAGCCACGCTGTCCGGATGCTGTTCCTGGGCTTTGGTAAAGAGTCGTGGAGTGGTTTCACTTCCTCTCTTCCTTGTCCTGCTGTGGAGTTAAGGATGGCTTCGGAGGGTTGTTTGTCCGTCCTGGATATAAAGGAGACTGATTAAATTTTCTTAGTAAAAATGGAAAATGTAGAGGCAGTTAAGGCTCTGGAGGAGGCAGGGGAGACCAGTCCCAGAGGATTAGCATCTGGAGGAGTGGGAATACGCTCGTTTCCCGTCTGCTTCCCTTTGCAATAATATAGTAGGCCTAAATAAAACTCTGAAGTAGTTGCCAGCAGAAGCTGCTGTGAGCTGTCAGCCAGTCCCTATCCTACCCGGGTAATGGAGAAGGAGAAGAAAGGACAGGAAGGCCTGTCTGGTTGTCCATGCAGTGATTTAGTTAATCCAAAATGATTTTTACCTGTTGGTGAAAATAGGCACCTTTCACACTTTTGGAAGGCTGTAGCCAGCCCATGTGACAAAGCTGTGCCTAAAGATTGGAAATAAAAAGACAGAGCAAGAGGGCTAGGCACACTTCTGCTTATTAAGGATATGGAAGGTGTTCCTGGCTCACTTGGACAGCTGGGGACAACTCTAGCACTGCTACGCAAGGAGAGCACTACTGGTGAAATAACAAAAGTGTGAAACAAGGAGCTGGTTTGCAGCAGATACTGCTTTTACTTCACAGTATGTCCCGGGTAAAACAAAACATATGCAGGAAAACACAGTTAAACTGAATTTTGGGACGTAGAGAGCTATTTTTAGAACTTGCAACACAGCTATAGCAACAGAAGTCTATTGAAATGGCTTTACACAGCTGTCCAGAGCAGCCAGCAGGTAAGACACTTGGCCACAGCACCCGCTGTGGTCCAGTCTGCACCATGCTCTTGTGACATCTTTCCCCTGCCCTCAGCACTGGGTGGCTCTGAGCAACAGGCACAGAGCCTGGGTCAGCCCATGGCCCGTGCCACAGCTGCACATCAACACTCCTACAAGAGCTTGTGGGTATTAAGCAGCCGCCTTGGCAAGCAGGCAACTACTCCAAATGCAGGTAGCACATCAGTAGTTTCTGGTATTTCCTAATTTGACGCAACTACACATGTTACATTTAGAAGTCTCTGATCCTGAAATCTGCAACACAGCATATTGCCTCTGCTAGTGTTGCCAGCACCAGGCACTAAGTCATCACAATCCCAAGGTCGTGAGCTTGGTCTAAAAATCATATTGTTAAAAATAAAAAGGATTCTTTCATTTTTGCTACTTTGTTTTTGCATCTTTATTCTTTTCCCATTGCTTTTTCTCCAACCATGGCACTATGCACTTTTTCTCCCAAGAGAAAGATGAGTTTCTCATGCAGCTACAGAGCTCTGTGACTTGTACCTGTAGGAAAACAACTGGCAATTACCATAAGGCATTAGTCGATAAACATGAGTGCTTTTTAAACTTTTTGACCAATAAAGAATGTATTCACCAATCTTTCTATTGCATTAACCACAGTATTTTCATTTTATATCCCTATATTTTTATTTTCTTCAGGCTTCTCCTGCCACATTAAAATAGTGTAAGTTGAAACAATAGGCACGCAGCATATGTTTGTATGGGCTGACATTCATCTCTGTGCAGTAGGTCAACATAAGACATACTACATTAAGTTCTTATTTTGAGATGTGAATTAGGCTGAAGTGAAGGCCTTGTTGGGCTCATCTCTACATGGATAAATTCCTCTCTTTGTTTAAAATACCACCAGTCCTGATCTTTCTGAATGGGAAATTCTCACAGACTTTGAAACTGGGAATGTTTCTTGGAGCCTATTTCAACATCTAGGTGAAACGTTTACAATGAAATTCAAAACCACATAAAACTTGCCTGGTTTCAGGTTTTGTTACAAACTCCGAACTCGGACCAGATTCTTTGAAAGGTTCACAGACCTTTTCAGCAAATCTAGATTAATAACATTTAAACCAAGTGAATGGTGGAAACAAAACAAAAATCACAGAAAATAAAGAATAAAACCAACTATGCTCCTATGGGATGTTGATGTGATGCATATGAACTTTGTAGCTTCTACTTGGTATGTCTTAGTAAAGGCTTTTAAGAATTATAATAAAAACAATAGTGTTCAGTGATAAATTCTTTAGTGACTTAACACTAATTATATGGTTTTTATTTGTAAATGGGAACAAGTTTTCAAAATGCCAGACAATGTCTGAGTTCTTCTAATGTTGAAATTTGGCAGCACCTGTACCCCCCTTGTGTGCTGGCAGTGCAGACCTCCAGGACAGGACCTGCTGCCTGTCTCCCTCCCTCTGTGCTGGGGAATGCCTCCAGTCTCCCACTCTCAGACCTCATGTGGGGCAACCACAGCTGTCATTGCCTACTAGGTTGTGCTGCAAGTGCTCTTTTTTAGAGTTTTGGTCATTGGTGACTGTATGTATTACTTTATTCCTTGGTGAGGAGCACAGTCTGTTTAAGAGCTCAGGCAACTCAAATCAGATGTTTATACCACCTGGATCCCCACCGAGCAGCTGAGGTGCCTCCATGTCTCACATGCTGGGACTTTTCCAGAATATGTGTGGCAGGATAGCCCCTGCTGGATCTCCCTTCTCTCTCTGACTAGAGTGGTCATCATACAGAACTCCAGTCTCTGCAGCTAAAGGTTAATTTTCTGCCTTTTCAGACCACAGTCTTGTGTGTCACCATGAGTGCAATGGCTGCCTCAGCTAGCTGGAGCTTAGATTCCAAGAGGCAATGACACCTGTGTGGCCCTAAAGTATTTATAAATATAGATCAGAAGTAATTGTCTTTATTTTACATACTAACAACTAACATTTAGTTGAACTAATGCCATATAAAAGTCCCATAGCAAACAATGGGACAATGGTTAAACACAGAGGAGTAATACATTCCAAATATAGTTACATGTTACTCCTAGGTTCTTCCCAGGAGATTGCAAGGGATGAAATCCCTTCTAGCCATACCACTGATCTGCACAGTTTCACTTCAAACACATCTAAGCCTTAGGTCAGTGACTAAGCCGGGAACACATAAAGTCTTCCTGGACTCCTTAGCACACAGCCTGCTGGTTTAGGTACTGGCCAGTACCTAATCTAACAAAATATCATTTGATCTCTGAAACTAAAAGAGGGTATGCTTAGATTAGATATTAGGAAGAAAAATTTTACTGTGAAGAAATAGACACTGTAATGGATGACCCAGAAAAGCTGTGGATGCCGCATCCCCAGAGGTGTTCAAGGCCATGCTTGGTAAAGCTTTGAGTAACCAGTTCTAGTGGGAGGTGTCCCAGCCCATGACAGGGGAATTGGAACTAGACAAACTTTTAGGTCCCTTCCAACACAAACCACTCAATGATTCTATGACCATAGGCCATATTTAGTGTAATTCCTGACTGTGTCAGAAAGAAAAAATTATATAGAGATCATGTGTCCATAGAGGCACTTTTGCATTTTAGCTGTGCCAGTTCTATGTTCTATGACTTGTAACAATTTTGGGTTAGATTCTGGGGTTTTAAAGAGGTAACATTTCCAATATTTTTGTTCTCTTATTTGTACATTTCCACTTCTTTATTAATCAATCAACTTGGTTTCAGTGAGATTTCTAGACAAACCCTTTGCTGGTCATTCTGTACAATCTTGCTGAATATTTGATGCTTTTGGCATCATAAAAGTATTGGTCCACTGAAGTCACTTCTATTTTCCATTTTAGTCCTGGAGGAGAAGTTGTTCACAATATCCAACAAAAAATATTCATTTAGCAATGTATAACAGAACAATATATAGATGTTTGTCACATAAATATCTGAAAAGATATATGCCTTCTGGCATTTCTTGAATTCTGATGCTTAATACTTTTTACCCTGGTCACAAATGCATTTTTACTACAATTTCTCCATTTTTTTAAAAGCAAGCTTTAATACAGAAAGTCCCTCTTGGGGAATTCCAGGAAGAAATTGAATGTTTTTAGAGCTTTTGTTCTCCGTCTTTTGTTTTTCACAGTCTTGTTCATTAAGTGGTTAAGAACCACACTAATCCCTATAATTTGACTTAACAAATACATTAATAACTTGTTCTCACTTTAAAAAACCCTTCTCCTTATTTTAACTAGGAGAGGATGAGGTGCCCACACAAGGCCAGAAGAATTCAAAGACATTTAAGAGTCCAGCAAGACCAAGACACAAGAATGACAGCTAGGAATACATTCTTCCTCTTTTTCCTGTCTCTAACTCCTTCTTGGCCTTACAAATATTCTCTTTGCCTTGGTGGCATCTTTCTCCCTGATTCCATATCTCAATCACAGTCCTTCCCATTTGCACTCCTGCCTAATAGCAGTCTCATTCATAACTTCTTGTCCTAAACTACCATCACATTATATGATCTTTGACTTGTGCCTTTTTCCTGTGTCTGGACACATTTTCTTCTGTTGCATTTCTTTTCTTTCACTTTCCTTGATGGTCTCCCTTTTCTGAATTCCAATCAAGCTGCTTCTTATTCCATGTTTTCTGGTGATTTGTAGAAAGAAGACTGAGAACATCTGATGGACACCTTTAGTCTCTTTATATTTCTCTTTAGCACCACTGGCAATTGAAAAGAGAAAACTGAGAGCAAGTCCTGCTCAGATCTGCAAGCCCCAGGAAAGAATACACCTACTGCACACAGAATCTTTGAAGAAGTCGCAAATGAAATATGCAAACAATTTTACAGAGGCTCGGATTTCTTCAGACTGAAGAAGACTTTCATAGGCTGGTGGAAGAATATGCCTGACTACAAGCCATTAGTCAACAAAGTATTTCAAAAATTTCTTAACATGAACAAACCAGATTTTCCCTCAGTGCATTCTGAGAATCAGCTGACCATATTTGCTGGAAGTTTTGAAAGAATAGCCCAAGGCAGATATTTGGCATGAAAATTGCTGCCCAGTTGTTTATATTTGACAAACTAAGTAGCAACTGGAAACAGGTTCTTACAATGAAATTTTGACTCTAAATATCCCCCTAGAGAACCCACAATTAATGATTGCCATTAACAGAAATGTATTTTACATAATGCTTAATACCTAATGACTTAATTTAAACAGTGCTCAGAAAGAAAAAAAATAAATTAATAAAACCCCAACAGTTTATTTTGGAGAGGGAGTGGAAGAGGGAATAGTAAAATCAAACAATAGTATGTTTGCGAAACTGCAGTTTTTTCCCAATTACTTTTTCCAAGTACTTGACATCAAAAAATCTTTGTATCTCATCTCCAAACATACATTAAAAAAATCTTTCATTTACCCTACAATGGAGTCAACTTTGAAATCAAAGGGGAAAAATTTTAGCAGAACAGTGGACTTGCTCAAAGTCACACATGCACATGAAAAAGCTTCCCTAAAAAATTACATGCTATAGGATTTGCATGTCTGATAAAATACCCACAGGGCTTTATTTGCTGTTGCTTTAGAAGCAAACTTTTACTCCTTTTTTTTTTTCTTTTAGTGTCTAAAAGTTCTCTTACTCTAAGACAAATATGTTCCTCTAAGTAACACCCTGACACCATGTTACTGATCTTCATAGTAAGAAATTATTTTAATAGTAAAATTAAAACAAGCTTTAAAACTTATAACGCAATACATAAAAAATAATTTATTATTAATGTTTTAAACATTGCCTCTGATGTTGATGTGGGTGTACTTAAGTCTTGAAATAATATTATCAATCTATCTGCGCAGTCATCTCTAAAGCATTTTCATTCTCTACATCTCTTTCATACTCCTTTCAAACAAGTGAAATATTTTTTAATTCTTGCTAGGTATTAATTTTTAAGAATGTCATGTTTATGAGCTTTAATTAAATATCAAAAAACCTAACCCTTTCTGACATGCAAAAGCACTAACATTTCAGACAAGTTTATTTCATATTTTTGAAGAAGAAAAAAGAAAAAACTATTCAAACATCTCTATTCAGAAAACCTGAGCAACACAGCTGTTCTACATATGCTATTCTTCCAGTGCAAGAAACTTATTGTCTCACTTAAAAGGTAAAGGACTTAACAAAGTAAATTAATATTGTTGGGTTTTGTGCTATTAGAAAGAGCATCCTTTGCCACTGTTTGTAATATAACAATGAAATCTTGCTAACTTGTACTTTCTTCTTCTAACATCCTTAGAAAGATCAAATTTGCTAAATGCACAGCACTAACTGCAGTCAACAAGGCACTTAAGTACATGCTTAATTTTGTGCACATGAGTAATCACGTTACCGTAAATGGAACTTGAATGCTCAAAGTTAAGCACACACTTAAGTGCTTTGCTGGATCAAGGCCAGAGCATGACAACTTGCAGGTCATCCTTACTGCACAGTAAGACATCACAAACCTTAAATATCCTGTAGAAACCTTCTCCCCACTTCAAATCAACAGTACCAAAGGCAAGGACAAAAATAAGTAGCTGCTGCATTCTTTTCCTTCTGTTACAAGTCACTAAACTGACAGCAGTACCTATAATATAGCAAATTACTAATACAATAAATTGTCTTAATAAGTATCCATAAAATTACAATTTATTTTAAAGATCATAGTTTTTAATTCTATTCTCATAAGACCATTAGACACGTGAGTCTTTTTAATTTTAAAAGACCTGCTAGTAGTTCTCACAAAAAAATTTATTCAAGACCTTGACCTTAAATTGATACAATTGCACAACTTAATCAGAATTAAACATGAGTCAAAGTACTGCAGAATATTGTCATGGGGGTCAACATAGCCCTACAGCAGCCATGCAGAGGATGCCATTAGGACCACAACCTTGGGTGTGCAGGATTCTGATTCTGGGGATATAATATGCCAAACTAAATGTTAGTACATGTTTTTTGCCAGTTGTTATGGCAAATATATGGGGACAAGATTGTTTATGACATTTTTTCTTTCCAAGTAGCTGAAAGGATAGTTAAATAGTCTAAGACTCTTTTCAATTCAGCAGCTTTTTAATGAAACGAAACTTTATACCCACTGTGTTTTACACTTAATTTTCTGGCTAAATTGACATGGTTCAGCATTTATCCAGGACTGTTTCTCTTTTCAGTACACAAAATTAATATTCTTTTTTTAGGATCCAAAACTACATTTTAGATGCAATTTTGCCTGACTGTTGAGAGCATTCAGATACAGGGAGCTTCTATGTTTTTCCAACACATAAGTTTCTTCACAAAAATTAGCAGGATGAAACAGCAAGTAAGGACACATTGCCAAGTCTGGTTCTCTACCTATCTACAAAGCAGTTTTCACACTTTCCATGACTGTGAATGTCCTTCTTTTTCTATCATTTTTTTAATCTTTTAAATTTTAATCAGGAAGAACTGAAAAATCCTTCTCTATACTGAGAGTGTTTGTTTTGGGGGAGGAGAATGTCAAGGAACCAAAAGCACATTCCAAGCCAATTCTGATCTCATTTACAGGGATAAAAATCTGGAATTAATCCACCGAGTTTAACAGACACGTTCTGGGCTTACGTAGATGAGATCTTACATTTATAAATGAAGTCAGTGTTTTCCCCTCTGACATTCACATGGCTCAAACCAGAAACATTTCCTGAATTAAAATTAAAAAAAAAAAAAGGCCAAATCATCCAGTTGGGAAGACTGGCATAATTCCATTGAAGTCAATGGTGCTGTAGTAATTTACATTAGCTGATGATCCAGATGAAAGTATATAAAAGTTTTCAGAGCAAGCTTCTTTCATTTAAAACTGCATTATGTTAGGTGCACTGTTGATGCTCAGAATTAATGTGCAAGTTGTTAATCTCGCTAGACCTGGATTTAAAATTAGACAATGCAATAATTAGTTTGGCACTATCATTCTGCTACCTAGAGGGTAATAATGTAGGTCATAAAATACCACTGATCAGCACAACTTTTCATACAAAACAAAGAATCTGTATTGAAAGAGAGGAAAGGAGGGAGGAGAGAAATTCAGAAATCAGTTGTTATCAGAGACCAAAGTGGGCTATGAGGTTCTGTGCCATCTCACAAGATGCTGTGTTGTATAGATCTACTTATCTTTATCAGCTCCCAAATGCACGGGTGATTCTGCAGGGTATAAGTGACTCAGAGCTGTCTATAAACTCTCTTTATGTATTATTTTTAAGTTGTATGTTTATTATTCTTCACAATTTTGTTATTAAAAAATTTAGGAATATTATTTATTTTACAGTATTCTTTTATTTTTGCTTTTACTTGAAATATAAGCATTATGTAGGACAGTTTACAAACATACAGAAGTGTAACACTATAGTATATGTATCTTGGTTTCTTGACAAATGACTACTGGCAACATCAATAATTCAAAGGGAGAAACAATGAAAATATAAAGGAATTGCATTTGTATATGTATACTTCTTTCTGTCCTGCCAGTCATTCTTGCTAGACTTTATATAGACATAAAGAAAATTTAAAAATTATCAAGTCTGAACACCAGTCTTAATGAACACTTGCTTATATTTTTTTCTATTTAAATAGTCAGGATGCCTAAATATACACATTTTGATGGTATCTCACACATACATCTATTAGGGAAACAACATTGCAATAATTTTTATACAGTCAGGCTGTGTTTGTGTAAGATACCCAGCAGAGTTCAGTGAAGCTGAGAACATACATACAGGTGTACATATGTCTGAAGTATTTCTATGCCTCTTGTATGTATACTATTAGAAAGTGCACATTCAATGTTACAGATGCATATATTCATAAATCATTTAAAGTTGTGCTTTTCATGTGGTGTGAGGCACAGATACAAACTTACTCATGATAATTATAGAACTGATGCTGATTTAGTCATTTCAAGAAAGCCATGGAGGCATAATTAGTGTCTGAATGGCCTCAATATTGCATTATTAGGAGGCTAGGGTGAAACTTGAAATGAGAACATCAAGGCTGATAAAAGAAAAGAAAACATGAAATACATACATAATTCATTCTGAGATATTATAAAGGTTTATAACCAGAAACAATAATTTGCAGAAGGCATCTCATGTACTGGAGCCAACTGCAATAATTTGGTCAACCTGTTTAAGATCAAATAGTATTCTTAGCTATTCTCAGTGGTATCTTTCTAATAAAGTAGCAGCAAACAGACACTGTTTGCTTCTGGTCACTTTTAAAGAATGTTCAGTTTATCATTGGGGACTTTAATCTCAAGCTTCATAGAGTACAAAAAGAACATTGATCCTTCTGTTTTGTCCTCTAGGCCACAAGGCACGCACATTTTTACATTCATTTGTCATAAAACAAAAAATACATTTTGCCCTTTGAAAATACCAAATGCCAGCTTTTAAACAAAATAATTTTCCATCACATTTTTCCCTTTCTTTTAACCTTTCCATCACCACTACCCCCCTTCCTTTTACCCCAGACTAATTTCCTCCCTCTGTTAATGCCTTTCCTCCATTCTAAGTACTAATAAGAACTTTGCAGAATTCCTTGTTTTGGACCACTGCCAAACTGGGCACTGTTGATTTCACATGGTAGATGAATTAATCAGAATTCTCGACAATCCTCTTTTTAATTTTTCTTCTAGATATGCTACAGAATATACAAATAATATATTTTTATTCAAGTTAGACAAAGAAATTTGTGCTGTCAGCTGGGTTAGACCAAGTCTACAGGTCCAAGTGTGTCAAAACCCATCATTTGCATATAATTTATTTCAAATTCATCTTCTCATCTTTACTTAAATAAATGTAATATGCAAGAAAATCTTGGATTTTCATCAGTTATTACATACAGAACAAATTAATTTGTTATTTTTTCTGTGCTTCTTATTTGGAAACAATTTTTTTCGCTTACTAAAGGTGCCATTACTGGAAATGTGTTCATAGTCACTGGATCAAGGGTCTATATCCAGTTCCCCACAAAGAATGCAGAGGTCATGCCTTCTCCATCTCTGGAGAGTCAGTTATTGCATATGGTGAGTGACTTCTCCTCCCAAACCCTGCTCAGTTACGTTCATTCCTGTGTTACTTTCCTGTCCAGATTTTTTTTTTTATTTAATTTAACATGTATGGGGTTTTGTTCTAGATTTTCTGTGATGGAGCCATGAAAAAACAACAGTGTTTTCTACACCAAAACTAGAAAATCTTGAAATTTGTCTTTGCTTGTCAGTATCTGAAAGAACCAAGTAGGATAAAAGCTTTGTTAGAAGTTATGCAGGAAAGATATGCTTATCTGTGTCTTCTCTCAAAACATGAAATATCTTTATGAAGAAAAAGCTAAGGATGCAAGTTCCTAAATGCTTGGTGGTTTGAATTTTAGTGAGGAAGATACATACAAAGATTCATAGGAAGATGCATAAGAAGTTATACACCCTCTTCACATTCCATGGCTACCAAGGTTTAAATACACATTTGTCTTTAATTTTCACTTAAAGTGGGCAAAATAGAAGTTTCAAAGTCCTGTACCAGCTTGCAAAAACTTAGCTTTGAAGATGACTTATTGACAAGATAACATTCTCAAGTTTGAAACCACAGGGGTAGATCACAAATGAATACACAAGAATGTTCATCCTCTTGACCCATCATTTTATGATGTACAACCCATTTCATTGTAGCCTCCTGTGCCTCACTGAAGTTTGTTTTGAGAGTCTGAAGTTTATATGGAATAAAAAAATATTACAATCATAAGCAATAAGCATCATTGAGAAAGATCAGATAGTGGCATACAGGACTTGATCCTGAAAAAAAATGGAACTCCTTATGTGTCCTTGTCTTTAACAGTTATACACTGAGCACTAGAGAGCATCCAGCTCCTGCTTCTCTTTTCCCCCCCTGATTTTCACTAGTAACTTTTAATGTTATAGGAGGAACAATTAACTACAGGAGTATATGCAAGGAAGGGCTGCATGAGTATGTAAAAATCAGAAAGTTAGATAACTAGCTGGTTATGTAGTAGTTAAAGCACTCACTTTCATTTTGATAACATTTGACACGCTTATACTTATAATGCTATATATATTTAACATAAAATTCTCAACACATACAGTAATTTTTTTCAACCTAAAATACTGAATACTGCAGTGTAACTTAGAATGATAGAATTCTTTAGTTTGGAAAAGACCTCATCAAGTCCAGTCATTAACCTGGTGCTGCCACATCCACCACTAAACAATGGCCCAAGGAGCAACATGTACACATCTTTTGAATGCCTCCAGGAATAGCAACTCAACCGCTTCCTTTGGCAGCCTGTTCCGATGCCTGACATGCTTTAGAAGATACCTCCTGGATAGTATTTTAAAATAAATTCTGAGAAAAAAACCTATACCTTAACACTGAAGGTAAGAATACAGTCTCTCATAATCTTGGACTTGAGTATTTTTGAACTGTGATAATATTTTACTATTTCATAATCTATCATATTTCCAGTAAGTTGAACTGCAAGCTCCCACTGCAAGCTCCAACCCAAGAATGATGATCTGTGAGGCAGCACAGCCAAATATGCTTCCACCAGGTAAGAACCAGTGGGAACTTCTGGAAAAATTACTTACCCGGGATAGCAAAATATCTTGTTAAGGAATATTAAACATACTGAACATACTTAAATCCCTAGGACATGTCAAATGCCCACACAAGTTCCAAAGGAGCTGGCTGGTGTCATTGTGAGGCCAATTTCAATTATGTTACAAAGATCATGGTGATCAAGGGAGCTTCCTTAGGATTAGAAGAAATCAAAAGTCACATATCTTCAAGAAGGAGGATTTTGAGAACTAGAGAGTAGTCAGCCTCACTTCAGTCCTTAGAAAAATAGTGTTGCACACAATTCCTGAAGCCATTTCTAGACACTTTAAATATAAGGTGATTTGGAAGAAACAGAATGAATTTCCATACGAGATATCATGCCTCACAAACTTGTTAGCATTCTATGATGAAGTGACTAGCTAAGTGGATGACAGAAGAGCAACACCCTCAAGTTTGCAGAGGATGAAAAAGTAGGAGGAGTTGCTGATATGCCAGATGGTTGGGCTGCCATTCAGCAGGACCTCAACAGGCTGGAGAAATGGACCAACGGGAACAGGAAGTTTAACAAAGAGAAATGCAAAGCCCTGCATCTGGATTTTGTGCACTGGTATGTGCTAGGGGTCAACCAGCTGGAATGCAGCTCTGCAGAAAAGGACTTGGGGGCTCTGGTGAACAACAAATTGAACATAAACCAGCAATGTACCCTCATGGCAAAGAACACCAATGGTATCCTATGCTGCATTAGGAATAGTGTTGCCAGCATGTTGAGAGAGGTGATCCTTTACCTCTGCACAGCCCTGTGAGAAACATCTGGTGTGCTGGGTCAATTCCTGGTCCACTAATGACTGGCCCCCAGGTGGATGCAGCACCATTCACCTCTCTGGGCCTGGCCATCCAGCCAGTTCCTAACCCAGCAAAGAGTGTTCCTGTCCAAGCCATGGGCTGCCAGCTTTTCCAGGAGCGTGCTGTGGGAGACAGTGTCAAAGGCCTTGCTGAGGTCCAAATAGACAACATCCGCAGCATTTCCTGCATCCACCAGGCGGGTCACTTGGTCATAAAAGGAGACCAGGTTGGTCAAACATGACCTACCCTCCTAAACTCATGCTGGCTGGGCCTGAGACTCTGCCATGCTATAAGTGGTGCATCATGGCACTCAATATAAACTGTTCCATAACCTTACCAGGTATTGAGGTCAGGCTAACTGGCCTATTGTTACCAGGATCCTCCATCCCACCTTTTTTGTGAATGGGTGTCACATTGGCCAGCTTCTAGTTATCTGGAACCTCACCAGTGAGCCAGGTAAATGGTAGGAAGTGGCTTCACAAGCTCATCTGCCAACTCCCTCATCATCCTGAGATGGATCTCATCTGGGCCCATAGATTTATGAACATCCAGGCAGCTCAGCAGTTCTCTGACTGCCTCCTCCTGGATAAAAAGGGGACCATTCTGCTCAATGACACCATCTACCAACACAGGAGGACAGTTGTCCTGAGGACAAGCTGTCTTCCCACTAAAGACTGAGGCAAAGAAGATGTTAAGCACTTCTGTCTTCTCCTCATCTGCAGTTACTAAGATCCCTCCAGCATCCAGTAGAGAACAGAGGCTGGTCTTACCCTTCCTTTTGCTGTTAATATATTTGGAAAAACATTTCTTATTATCCTTTACAAAAGTTTCCAAATTAAGTTTGAACTGAGCTTTGGCCTCTCGAATTTTTTTCCTACGTGGAAAAGAAAGAAGGAAAGATGCAGACTTACTGAGGCTCATCCAGCAACAGGCCAAGGTGATTAAGGCACTGGAGCATCTCCATGAGGAGAGGCTGAGAGAGATGAATGCTCAATGTCTCATCAGTGTGTATAAGTACCTTAAGAGAGAGTAAAAAGTAAATTAGGCCAGTGGTATTTGGTGAAAGGACAAGAGGCAGTAGACACAAACTGAAATACAGGAAATTTCATTTAAATGTAAAAACCTACCTTTTTACTGTGAGGATAGTCAAACACTGAAGCAAGTTGTAGAGAGAGGCTGAGAAGTTTCCATCCTTTGAGATACTCGACTCCCAGCTTGACATGGCCCTTAGCAACTGGCTCTAGATGACCAATCTTTGAGCAAAGGAATTGGACTAGACAAACTCCAGAGATGCTTTTCAACCTCAGCTTGTTACTGTTACTTTGGCTGGAAATTACTGAATTTTTCCTTATTACAATTTAAGATTCATTACAGTGACAATTCAATAGATACAAGATCAACTGAGAATGGGTAATGCATATCAGATTTTTAATTCCTTAACTGCTCTGTCTTCAAGAGCAGCTAGCAATGCAGTTGCAATGCTACTACCATTATATTGTTATTCTTGATTTTAGTACTATTATTATTACTTTTAATATAATCTTAATTGCTGCTGAGATTCTGTTACTTCAGTCTCACCAGCTGCCTAGAACAAATCTGTCTATTTTGGGATAACAATAGCATTTGATTGTGTGTATCCTATATCTGATATGAAAAGACATGGCATTGAGTACTGAAAGCCATGCATATTGGAATAACACAGTGGGTGTTTTCCCAAAGAGATGTTAGAGGAAAAGATCTTTCACAGCACTGTGTTTTGAAGGCTCAGCTTACAAACCTGTTAGTGCTTAGCAAGTATCTTCAGCTGAAATTGCATTACTACCTTGCAAGTGGCACAATGCCATTCCAGCAGATGGGCATCAACAGAGGTGTGCCAGAGAAACATTACATGCATTCAGTCAGAGTATTAGGGCCTGGATACCTCTCCAGGTATGACTGCCCATAAATATGGGCATCCTGGTTGAAGGGAGCATGTCATTGGAACTTCAGCCAAGTTTGGCATTACTTTTGATGTTCTCAAAATGTTTCTGATATTACTTAAGAATAACTTTGTTTGTTAATAATAACAAACTTTTTTTGTTTGTTTGTTTTCTTGGCAAATAAGGGCTGTGATTAGCAAGGGTACATGGGTGAGAGAGAATATATTTCAGCCATCCACCTTCCAATATTCCCTTGGGAAACATACAGGGATGAACACAAGTACGACCGCAGCCAGGGTGAATTTTCTTATTTAATATAATAGCTCAACTGAGTGTAGAAGGCAAATTCATGACCTTTCATGCAGTGGAAGTGTGCATATACTGCAATTTCTTCTGAATAAAATTGCTAATGTTTCAAGGTGCTAGAAGAGTCTTTACTTCTCCCTTGCAATTTTATTGACATTTTTCTCCTAGTTTTCATTTGTGCTATAGTCTAAATTTTACACTAAATCATTTAAGTTTGCTCTGGAGAGGCTGCAATGCTGCTCCCAGGCACAGTGCCATGATTGAATCCACAAGTGAACACTTTGTATGTTCTTAAAAACCTTATATCCTAGTACAGAATGTGAAACAGAGCTCTCAGCCAGTGCACTGCAGTTAAATGCATTTGCCTGGGGGTATGAAATGAAAATAGAATAGATATTTGTATTAGGATGCAACTATGGATAAAATCAGGAAATAGATAGAACTCTCTGCTTTGAAACATAACAGATACATTTTTTCCAGTAGTTTTGTGTGGTCATGGGTAGGGAATATATACATGCAGAAAATTTAATGTTTCTTCAAATGATATGCTCAGATTCCAGAAGCTACTAATGTGCTGGATCTTGACAAAAATTACTGGCTATTAGTTTGTATCATGTAAGTCCACTTCTATGGACTTTCCAAATATTCTTAACTTTTTAGTTTTCAGAAAAGATTTGAAGTAAATTCTTAGACTTGATCTTTGCTTGTGTTGAATTTCACAGAACAGGGAACTCAGCCTCAATGAATATTTAACCTAAGGCACAGCTTACCAATGTCCCTGGGATTATTATGATTTAGATATAAAAACTTGAGCAAAGTTACATAAATATTGTAGTTGAGAAGTTGGTTTAAATGAGCTTGATATGACAAATCAATTTACTGTCACATTTGAGATATTAGCTGTCTTTTTACCATTAAGTCTTCCTTCAGGAAATAATAACAAGAAAAGAGGTGTAGAAGTGCCCAGTTCAGTTGCATGGTTTTGACTTTGACTTTTATGGTACCTGATGTGTGAGACAAAACTAAATTTTAGTAAGTCATGAGGTGCTCATTATGAGCAAGTAACTTGTTTCTGTGACACAGTAAACAGATGCTATCAAAAACTGTAAGATTAATTAATTATGCCCTGCACAAGCTTCAAAATGATTCACATAATTGGCCTCAATTGCTATTCACTATACCATCTTTCATATTTTCAGCCTAAGAACCATGCACACATCATTGACCAAAAAAAGCATAATTTTACTGTGAAGTCACTGTTAATGAACCAGGTTGTGTGGCAAGGATCATAATCACATAACATCAGGTACAAGGTCCTGTGGTCATACATGATCTTTGTGTAAGCTTTATACCTATCAATCTGGAAGGAAGTGCTTGGAATGTAATTTTATTGAGTACAAGATGTCACTGTAGTAAACCCCAGGCCATCCACAGAAACTAGAGCCAATAGTAAACTACTTCTGGAGATCAACTGCAGAAAATTCCACGAGAAACTTAGAGTGGCTATGCTGTGTGGGAGCAGCTGAAGCCTATGAACCTTCTGAGGTTGACAGTAGTGTAATAGAAGATGAAACTTTGCCCACTTAGCTGACCCCCACATATATCCTACTTGCCTCCACTCATTTGAAAGCTGAATTGGTTTGTGATTGCTATGAGGAATTTGAAATCAGATTGCTCAGATGTATCATCAAAAGTGTGCTTTCCTACAGAAACAAATAGTATCTCATAGGGCAAATGCAGTTTGCCTGAATTTTGACTGCTCTGTCATGACAGCCTTCCATACTATCAGTTATTAGTCTAAAATTAGAGAGGTACCAAAAGATGCTTAGTAAAAGCTGACGAGGTACATGGCTTCTGCTGGATATAAATTCTCTCTATCAGTGCAGATAAACAATGAGCTGAGAAACAAAAACTGTATGTGTTGATGTGTATGTGATGATGTATGTGATTTCCTTGATAGCTACAAAGTAATAAACCGATTTTTTCCCAGAAAATTCACTAAAAAAACATGGCACTCCAACAACTTAAAGGCTTTACATTTCTGTCAGCCTGACAAGTCATGTTACCATCCAGGATATGCAGCAACCCGGCTATGGATCGATAGGAAATTAGAATGCAGATTTTTTTTTTTTATTAACCATTATCCTTTGAGACATCCGAATTTGATACTTTGTTGAGATATTTGTAGTTACCAGCAACAGAGAATACTTCTTGAGTGGCTCCATTCCTTTTCTCTGAAAACTCACAAGATAATGATGAGTCATTGCTCCCTCGAACAGAGAAGATACCACAGGGACCCATGTTACTCCCCTTGTTCAGCATGTGAAGAAAAAAACAAGATGTTTAGAGATGAGACATGGTTTGCAATATATTCACCTGAGAAATCATTTCTCTTCTTGTGTCAAACTGCCAGCTTTGGATCAGAGGCTGTGTTGGAGCTCGTTGAATATGAAAGAATGGCTTAGCCAGCAGGGTTTTGTCAGTAAGAGGAATTTGGCTTGGGAATTAAGTTGCCAGGTCCATCAAATCCTCATTGCCTTTGGGAAGAGAAACAGTTTCTGAAATGAAGAGGCTTCATTGTTTGCTCTGGAGGGATTTCTTACCTCTTTTCTACTCTCTGAAGAATATTTATATACATATTTGGAGAAATTTAATCAGGAAACTGAGATCTTCGGGAGAGCATAAATCTATATTATATGAAATATTTTTTTAAATCAACTGTTTTATTTCAAAGGTAAAACAGCTCATTTTGGTGCACAATATGAAATATTGGCCTGATTTTAATAATGTGAATTGTAAGATCTCAATGACCAAATATAATGACAATTCAGTTTTGTTTCTGGGATCACTGGTACATGTAGTAACTTGGTTCTCTGAACTGACAATGCACACAACTTTTCTAAAAGATGTATTTGGAATCCTCAGATAAATAGAGAATGGTTCCAGACTGACAATACCAGGAATAACAGCAACTTATGCACTGTGTAGGCTGAAAAAAATTACCAATTCCTCCTCAAGGAAGGAAAATAGGCCTATTTTGTGGGATTCTTTTCTGAGTTTTGTAAACAGGGATTTGTAGGTTTGTTGTCTTGATTTTTTCAGCCTTCTGATGTTTGCATTTTTGTAGTGGAGTTTCTCATGTTTTTTCAGGTAAACAAAGTGATGTTTACATACGTCTCTCAAGGAGGAACAACTGACAGACTTCTAGTTTGACCAGTGTGATTAGAGAGGTGTCAACCTCGTTTGTCCAATCCGGGGTCATTGTCCAAAATCTATATATATTGAGGTTAGAAATAAACTGCTCTCTCTTTTTGCTCTGACAACTGAGTGCATGAGTGTCCTTCATTTCGTGTCTGTCTAGCAACATAGGTTGTTAGAAGTGATATGGTTTTGCACATTCCTTTTTCCTTAGAGCCCCTTTCAGAAGAGTGGTACTCTCTCTGCTCATAGGGCAATGCTGAAGTCCTTCACAAGACCCAGTGTTTGCAGTCAGAAAGGTGTATCTCATCTCCACAATCAAGCGTGTATATTAGATAACTTGAAATCTTACAGCCTGTCCCTGAAAAAAATCCTCTCTTCTATTGCATGCTCCAAACCTCCAAGAGGGCTTGGGGAGAAAGATGGTCATGTTGTACACCAGGTTACAGCACTGCTCTGCTGTGCTGCTTCTCGAGGTTCACTTCAGGGGCAGTTTTTCAATAACTATGCTATGGCACAGGCCCCAGCAAAGCAGGAAATACAGTTCGATTTTTTTCCTGCCATCTGAGATATTGTTTATTTTTCTGGATACAACCAACTTTTATACAAGATTTGTGAGGGAAGGAAAATTATTTGTTTCTGGTTGAAAATGAACTCCAAAAAACTCAAATACCAGAATAGTATTTCTTTGCTTGTGCTTATTTTCATGTTCCAGTTTCCCTTTGCATTGCAGTTGAAGCAATGACATTAAACTCTTGCTCCATGGATTAGTTCTTAAAATAGAAGTATCCCAAAATTTAAAAAAAAAAAAA
>VWZU01000762.1:1746039-1762356 GCA_013397095.1 Sterrhoptilus dennistouni
AAAAAAAAAAAAAGAGAAGTTTTTCTTTCCCTTGAGTGAACAGGAGAGGGATATTCTGGTAATATACCCTCTCTCTGTGCTGAAGTATAAACCTTTACATTCTGCATAGAATCTAATGAGAAGTTCCAATCTTTACCTTAGTGTTAGCAGGAAACGGAATCATTATCTTTAACATAACCATTTCTTTGAAAGAATGAAGAGTGAAAGTTACAATTTATTTTTTTTGCATAAGGAGATAATAGAACTCTGAAATTAGAATAGCAAAACTATAGAAGTCAAAAATTAAGCAAGACAGTTTAATTCCTCTTGCAAAGTTTCTACTTCTTTATAGCAGTGTGCAAAATAACAACAAAAAACCAAGCAGACAAACTTACCAGCAGTAAGAGTCATCCTTAAGGTCACAAACCTAACTAAAATCATGATCAATTTATGTCTTCAAAAAAAAAATACCTCATCCAGTACACTAAACTACCTGTATATAACACCAGGGGATTTTACCGCACTAAGCTCCAGAAAGAAATGAAATTCCTATACTCACCTACTATGGACCCAGTCTCTATGGGGTCTACATAATTTGAGTTTCGCTGCCCAATTTGCATTCACTGTCACTTCAAAATTCTATAATGGAAGACTGGTCTGACAGTATTTGGACCTCTTTTCCTCATCTTTGGTTACATTAATTCATAATTCTGTGATTTGCACCCTTCATTTAGAGTATTTCAGTCTGTTACCTATTTGAGAACAGCAACTTAAATGAAAGAGGAAAAGTAATTAATTAACATAAAACATATAAATCTTCAGAGACATGTCTTGACAAAAAAAAAAAAGGTATAGTTTTTGTGAATCTACTAAAGCAGGAGATTCTGCACCAGACAGAAATAGTTGTCATAGAATTTATTATTTTCTAAAATATATCATGCTAATCTCACCAGTTACAAGTACATCACTAGGTGCTGCTTTAGATGTGAGTAAGTAGCCAGACGCAAGGTCATGTAAGTTATTTCAATTAGGAGGAATCTGGTGAGGGAAGCACATATCTCTGACGTTAAGGTGTTTATATATAAGGGAGCAGAAAATCTTGCCCCTTGTTAGAAGTGAAGTAGCACACAGTTAGAATGAAGTGAGAGTGCACAGAGAGGCAATGTTACACACAGTAGGACAAAGCAAAGGTGCACTCTGACTTATCTCACACTAACTTTTTCCTGTACCTGTGGCCTCAATGGCAACTTGAAACCAATGGCATCCTTCACAAGTTAAAGTCAGGTACTTGAATTACATTCTGTAGTAACATGAATAAAAAGCTCATTTAGACTGTAGTGCCATGACTATAAGAGTGCAGTAAAAAAAAGCTTTCACATCTTTGCTGTGTAACAACAGACTTACAGTTTGAAAATTAGATTTTGGGAGTTTTTCTTTCCTCCTTTAAAAAATATTGAAAGGGAAAGACAAAACTGAATTTTTAATGTGAAGCCTTTATATTCTACTTTCCTGCCACTCCTTGGGAGTTTTATGTTTCTCAAAATAGGCCTCAGAGAAATTATCAAAACACATTAAAAATTACATTTTAGAAATGCACAAGGTTTTGTCTTTTGAGTGTTCCACTTCAGAGAATGCTTGCATGGGATCAAGCCTTTTCTGTCATGCATGATGCCACCAGCCACGCTGCTTCGCTGACATGTTATGCATTCCAGTCTGAACCCAGCACAGAAGACAAACTAGGAGCCTCAAACATCAGTACAGAACTGTGGACTTCCTAACTGACAGTAGGTAGTTGAGACAAGGAAGAAATAAAAAACTCTTTTGTCAGCCTCTGTAGGAAAACAAAAATAAATTTACCCAAGCAGCATTTTAAAGTAAAATCTGGTACCACTACCCACAGGTCCCTCTTTACAGAAACTGTAGTATTGATCAAAAACCTCACACTAGTAAAAAAAAATTGCAACTCACTATCCTGTATTGTAATTTCAGAAAAAATCTGTCAGTGGAAACCCCAACAACCTATCAGCAGCATGGAATGTCTGAGGGGCTATTAAGTTTGACTGACTCTAGTACGTTGCTGCTATGAATATAGTTGCTATGGAAGGAATGTTTAGTGCTGACTATCTTCTAAAGGGGTCATGATTTCGAAACATCTCAAATAGCACTGATGGCTTAATGTCTGCAAACAGTACTACATTTTCTAAGCACAGTGAATATTGATGTTTATAATTTATTATTCAGAAATTACATTAAAATATTTTAATGAAAAAAATTAGAGAATCTGTTTAAATATTCTTTAAAATAAACAATAGATAAAAAATTTATTTTACAATGTAATAGGTAATAAGAAAGTAATGAAAGATGTATTTAGAGCTTTAACAAATGGAATTTCAGTACAGGAAAGACATATTTTGAATGAGACCAATTCCATTGTTCTCAAAAACAATATTTTCAATATTTTCACTTACTGTCCACCAGAACATCATAACACTGCACTGACTTCTTTTCCTCCCTCAAACAAAAAAAAAGCCTCTAGAGTAGGAGCTTTCTATTTCAGTTGTCTTCAAGTTTCTTAATGCAGTATTTGGCTCTAACAAAGATCAAGCATAAGCAGTGGTTTAAAAAACGAGCCAGTTGTGGTTTAAAAGTTTGTGAACGCATGATCCAGTAGGGGACAACTAAAAATAAAAGTATTCTGTCCCCATTATAATCTTCTCTACCAACTATTTATATGCTTCAATCCCTTATTAGCATCCTGCTTGTTCTCAAATTACAGGCTCCAAGAGAGGGACTGGTATGGGATGGATGTTCTCCAAGGTTCAGGGATACCTTAATCCTATGCAAAAATGTAGCATAACAGAATGGCCAAAGGTGGTGTAAAACACCACTGGAAAGAGGATTGATGACTATATTATGCTGCTTTATGCTGGCTGGACATCTGTTTAGGATACGGTCTCCAAGACAGTGCTAGGAGGCCAGATTGTGCACTTGCAAAGAGCATTTCAATTTATGAAATTCTTTGCTATCTGAATGACAAAAATGGAGTGCCTCTTCCCATTTTTTTTTTAATTACATGGCATGGCTCATCCAGGAGATACTAATATCTGGCTGGAAACATGCAAAATTCAACTGAACTGAATATTTCATAATATCCCTCATGCTGTATACCAGTAGGCTCCCAAAATTATGGCTGTTATTTTTGCTTGCAGCCTTCTGTTAGCTATGAAAAGGACTTTTGCTACACGGAGAGCCAGTCAAGATGTTTTTATGCTTCATATACAATAAACAAGACCAGATCTTTTCGAACTGTCAGTTTAATACCAAGGTGGACAAAGAATCAACTTTTTGCAATGAATAAACTTGCAATTTTACATCTAGTATTGAAAATGAGCCAAAAAGGTCACATTCCTACCGTAGAGATTTCTCTACGTCAGAATATAAAGCATCATACACAAACAATTTGATCAGCACAGCCCTAGCAAGTATTTATGGTTCTCTGAAAATTCATCCCTTTGTGTCTTAATCTGCAGTAAAAAGGGCAGTCTGTCCTGCTGGCACACATACTTTTCATGATTTTTAAAAAGAACTTTTTCACAGCTGACTTGACGTTTGTATTCCACATGCCAGCAATGTCTTCACTAAGCATGTGAGTAGAGTAACAACACATATACAATGCAGAATGTCACTTAGTAATTTATCATGGTGTAAAAGAAGATTAATGACATCATCCAGGTAAGGGACAGGATTTGCCTAATATGAGAAATGCAATCATTTAAAAACACAGAAAGAAGAAGAGTGATGATGGAATCTGGGCAGAAGGCATGTAAAGGACAAGAAGCTCATTACAGATGTCCCTATTTAGGAATATGTAGCACTGATTTGGAGTCTTAACTCTACAGGAGAAAAACAGTAGCAGAAAACTGGTGAATTGGCAGACGCTGCAGAAGATGACTGATGTCTTTCCATTCTTCATCAAAAATAATTTAGGAGTTTCTTCCATTTTACTGCTCACATCATAAACAGGTTAGAAGTAATATTGTAATAACTGACACTTTGCCCCACAGTAAGCCAATGCTTACAATAGTTAGTTTCTTTTTATTACCATATAGCCTAGGAGTGTTGCAGAGAAGGATTTCGTTGTGATAAGTGTTGCACAAACCTAGAAAAGGTGACTCCTAATTGAATGTCCTTCAGTCTGAGGACTAAACAAAAGGCAGTGTAAGGGTACAGACTTATGGAGAATTATGACATGACAATGTTCATCAGCAGCATCACTGACATCAGTTCATTTAGTGACCCAAAGGTCTACTTTTTGCAGGCTCCTTTGCAAAGGAAAGTTTTAAAGCAGATTTTTGAAGTCTTAAAGACAGCTTTTCAAATGTGCATGAGATTTCTTTTCAATAGCATGGGACAGGATAATAGTATATTTTAAAAATATGTTGAGTAAAACCTGTAAGCTGAGAGCATTGGGGGATTTTTTTCACAACACAGAACCAGAGAGGCAAATATCCAAGCAGAGGAAATTAGCCAAATAGCAGAGAAATGAAATATTTTAGATTAGAAAAAGAAAAAGAAAGAAGCAAAGAATGGTCTGGATATGGATGCAATCAGGAGTGCAGGTTAGATCAGCACTGCCATTATTTCCACTGTTACTCTCCATGTTTGTTGTTAAATAAATTCTGATTCATGCTTCTCAACCACTATCTAACTAGAGTAAACTGCCTATGCTTAGTCAAAATGTTTATTGTACAATGCCACTTAATCTATCAGCATACATGCAAAAATGAACTATAACTGGCTGAACAAAGCAACCCAATGAGTGCCACATAAATTTAGAAAATGGAACACCCTCACATCACCCAGCATGGAACATACTTTCAAATATCAGTGTACACTTGCAAATAAAGCTCCTCCAAAACTGAAGTAAATAGTAATTTCTAGTTATAAAGCTGCTGGGTTAAGTATTTTATTAAAAATGGGGAGCAGGGAAATAAACTAAACTAATGATAGAACTTGAAATAGATTTTCTAGTATCCTAAAAAGAGATCCATCCCCTCCACTTTACCATCATGGCCTGCTTCAGGAGGGCCATTTGCTTAGAAATTCAGTTACTATTTACAACATGACACCAACTGAAATGTAAAGCCATGATCAAAGTACAATAAAGTTCATTGAAATCACGATTTGTATACAGCTATTCAGTCATCAGCTGAAGAATTTTATCTTTTCCTTTCTCATACACATACATTTTGCCTTCAGCTGCACCTAGAATAAGTATATTTTCCAGGGCTATTTGACCCACAACTTAGCCAGACTACACTAACTGATAGCACTTATTTTCTTGGAAAGCATGTTTTCATGTTTACTGACAAGTATGACTTTTCTGAGTGCAGGACCCAGCATTGGGTGGGTGGGGGGGAATCAAGAATCAAAATTTATCACTTATTAAAATAAATGTCCTTGATGCTTTGTGCAGACAAAAATACTCTCCCATTAACCCCCAAGTCCATTAACTTTAGGAGAGCAGTTCTGCAGTTGCTGGTCTCCTATGATGCCCTTTTCACAGCAACATGATAAGCTCTCAATACACAGTGAGCTGTTCTTTGTAGCTTAATGTAGGATATATGGTAACTTCTTACCTTCTTAACCCTCTGGGATTCCCAGGATTTGTATACTGTGTGTTTTCCTTATCTGTTTTTCTTAGAGTTCCACCTAGAATTTAAGAATTTATAAATTTATTATCTTTCCCAGGCTTAGTCCATAGATAAGAATTGCACTTTAACTTTCCTTCACAATTTTTTTTTATTGTCAAGATAGTTCAAGTTACTTGTTGCTCCAGGCTGTCTGTTAATTTGTTCATTCTTCCAGTGTTGGCATGCTTTACATATCCATGGGCATAAATCATAGAGTGTTCCTGGTAACAGGAAGCATTTTAATTTAATCCATAGAGTCTGAGTTAAGGCAGGCAGCAGAGCCACGGCTTTACAGAATACACAGCCACACTGCCTGCACGGCCTGACAACTTTAAAGGCAACTTTCAAATTCTTGTCCTAGTCTGTTCTAGTATTAATGCAAACATCAATATCGATTTTTAGGAGATGCTCATTTCATTCTTACCTAACTAGGAAAAGAAAGTAAATACTCCTAAAAGCTTCATAAAGAGGTACTACTATGGTTTTCACTAAAAACAAACTAGAAATACCAGGTTCAATACTGAAGTAAGGCAGTCATTTCATCGTAATTTTTTCTTGAATGATTTCTCTTTTGAGTTATGCTGCCTATCTTTCCAAACCTCTCAATTCCTTCATTTACCTTCTTCTTTTAAACTCCTTCCTTCCTTCTGCCAAATATTTCTGTGAAATCTTGCCAATGCTTTTGGGTCATATATACCAATGATCTGGATTGCAACATTATTTACTTTAATATTTCTTTATAGGTATAAACATTAAAAGCAAAAAAGCATATGAGAGAGTAGTTAGGCACTGTGTTACAGTGTCACATTCCTCTTACTAGTCAAGATCCAGAATACATGATTGTCTTCTGCTATTTGACATCAATTTGTCTGAAAGCACTTGCCTGCAGTTTCAACACTTCTCAAGTTAGGACATATCTATCCATAATATAACCAGTTCACTCAAGGAAAGCCACATTAAAATGCCCCTTGGATTAATCTGTACAGACTGATTTCCATATGTTCCTTAAATATGACAGTAGGATTGAATTCAAAATGTCAACATATCTCACATTAATGAAGTTTAAAAAAAGCTTATTCTAGTGTATTTGGATTTGGCTGAACTGAAACTGATTGAGAAATTAGAAAAGTGTTGGTAAAAAAATGACCTCAGGGGAGGGTACTTCAGGGGAAAATCTGCATCAGAGTGCTTTCAGCACTGACCAGAAGCAAAGGATTCTTGGCAGTGAGGATGAATGAAAGAATAAATGATGAATGAAACCTTCCTCTGCTCCACCAACAACTAGTTTGTATTGGGCACTGCTCCTCTACTTTTCCTTTCCTCCCTCTTTCCTTGGTAAATCACACAAGGAGAGCAGCTGTGGCAATTTTTGAGCTCCTTCCTAGAGTTACTACTACAGGAGCCTTCACTGCACTGTGGAAATCAGGACAGGCCTGGGCTTAATTCTGGTTCTTTGTTGATATCTTATTATTCTTGCAATACATCTCCCAGTTTACTTGGAAATTTACATAACTGCGAAGAGGATGAATGTCTTGCATATATGAGTAGGGAATAGGACACCCTTGGGTAAATCTGGCAAAGAAATACATTAATATTTGTAAAAAAGTATTATAGTTGTGAGATACCTGATTATATGATAGAGTTTTTCTCTGCTAAGAAGTAAGTAGGCACTGTGTAAAACAGCTACAAGGCCATAAAGTGCCAGACTCCCACAGAAGAAGTCAGGCTGTGCTCTATTTACACATCAAGACTCTGTGCTGATAAACATGGCTGTGTGTAGCAGAAATACAGTGGCCCACCCTTAGCTAATGCCAGACAACTTGAAAGAGTATCTACCCCACAGACATTTATTTTTTCAGAACATGAACCTTTAAGGCACAGGAATAATTAGTGTCTACTGTCCAAATGCTCTGGCACATGACTACAACTGGGCTTCCCTGGTTTCATGTGGGCAAACAAGGAACTGGGTCAGAAGAGAGGGGCAGAGCCTTCTTTAGATTAGCTGTTAAAGCAAGGAGGTCCAGCTTTTCCCCTGCAAGCAACTGGGACCACCTCTGACTAATCACTGACTCTGGATTGCTCACAACTCCAGAAAAGATCACACAAAGGTATTAGAAAAAGGGAAACAGGACAAGACACAAAAACCAGGTTCATGAGGCTACACAGTACTTGGCAATTTTGAGGACACCAACATAGCTGTGCCCTTTTACGTAGTACTGAGTGTGGACACCTGCATCAGCTCAAAGGGACAGCAATGAGTGAGAGTGGTAACTGTGAAATTACCTCTTCGATACTTTCCAATACTCCGTGTATGAGCTTTTAACATAGTTGTGATGCCACAGCCCCCACCTTGTCCTTTTAGCGTCTTGTCCCTAATGAGTTCTCATTATATCTCAGTGTACAGAAGCATCCTGCCCAGGCATTGTATTGCTAAATTCTCTGGGCTTTCAGACAACCTGTGATGAAAGACAATTCAAGAAAGGAGAGTTATTTTAATGTTTGGAATCCCATATATTTAACAGCATTTCACTACATGTTATCACTCATCTAACACTGAGTTCTGTGTGAACTCAACAAAGAGGAAAATAGGCAGAAGAGAAAAAAGGAAGAAGCAGGGTTTCTACTGCTCGTGCACATAGTAGCAGGGGGCTTCAGTCAGGCTGAAAAGACAATGGCCTAAAGGAGAAGACGTGGCTGACTACCAAAGACTGTTGTATACACGACACAGGCTTTGTACTCTTATTTCAGATGACAAGTAGAGTGGATGCTCAAAAAGACTAGCAGTCCAGGAGAGGCAAAAAAGAGTGCATATTAGAAGATCAAACATTTGACAGCCACTGATATTACTGGGTCACACAGCCCAGCATACAAAACCTAGCTGATGACTGGTGTCTACAGACATAGCTAGTTTTAGTCTCCTCAGAACACACTTGAGTAAATACAAACAAATGAAAGGGATATTTGATTCAAGTACCTAAGGTAACAAGCTTCTGCTCCACACAAAAGCGGAGCCGATTTGATGTGTGGGGAATGAATCGTGACAGCTCTGACACTCACATAGTGCCCCTCCAAGTGACGTCACCCGCTTGGCTGGTCCCCACTCTCCACAGTGTATATTAGTTTTCCTCCTTGTCTCAAGCTGTCACTTTAGGTTCATTTCACTGCAGTTGCCAAGCTATTGTAATGGGGAAAAGGAAAGAGAAACTATCAGAGTGAAGCTGCATGACAGCCTAAGTCCGGTAATCAAAGTACATTAAAGGAGACTTTATTTTTAAATCACCTCATCCACATCCCTTTTAAGAAAGCATTGAAAACAAACAAACAAAACCTAAAACCAAAACCAACCAAACAAACCCCAAAAAAATCAACAAACAAAACCCCCCAAAAAACCACCCAGCCCAAAGCAAAATACCCCATGAGAAAAAACAACTCACTTGTAATTTCCAAGCCATTTGAAATTACACTTAGCATTTTGAGCCATGTATTAATACTTATTACTATTGAAAATCCATTTAGTCTGGCAAGATCTACTCTGATTTGGGGTGGAGGAGGGTGGGGGGTGGTGTTAGTATAGAGGGGACAAATACTGCCCATGGGAATGTGGAGACTTCTGACTGCTGTTGTCCCGTTTTCTGGCCTTCTTGCATTTACTACAGGCCCAGAGGTGTCACTCTGTCTAGCCTAGGTCAAGACTGATCTTGAAGTCTGCTGTGTCCACTAACGCAAAACCTGGGCTGGCTTTAGCAGTAATTAGAGCAGCATCTTCTGTACAGTACAAACCACCCCTGCTAGTTCTGCAATGCAAGATGTTCCTCAGCCTTCAAAAGGAAACAGAGTACAACAAGGCTGTGGCCACGTGACAGACTCTCCCCAGAGTGTGATCCGAGGGCAGCACTGGCAGCGTTTGAACTGAGCCACATATAAGAATTTCTTAACCTTCAAGGTACAGGTGCTTCATGGGTTTCAACCAAACACTATAAAGAAGCATACACAGGGCAGGGAAGGCAGTCAATGAGAAGACACCAAAAATGTTGACCTTCAGCAGTTTATACAAAAAGGAAAGCAGACTAGCATCAACCAGAGACATGAATACAAAGACTTACACAAACCTTGGGCAATAGCATCAGCATCAATACCCAACCAAGCTAGAAGGAGCATTTTATCACTCCTAATTTGTACATACACTACCAACTACTTCCGCTACCTTTTTTTTTAATTATCACCTTTAAGAGTTGATACAATTCTCTAATATTTTTCCAGCAAATTTCATCTCCTGATAGGATATCTCCTGATATCTCAGCAGTAAGCAGCTATTCAACTGACAGTCCTGAACCAACTCTGTTCCCAGCATCCTGCTCTACATGTATTCATCTGCATATCCACACTGCTAGAGTGCACAGTTCTGAGAGGTGCAGCTCTCCTGCTGAACCTGAGGCCCCAGGTAATCAGAGATAATAAGTATGCCCAGATTAACACTGTTTTATGTGTGACATATGAAAATATACCTGAAACAGAGTATAAAGCAAAAAAACACACAACTAGCAAGTTGGCCACTTTTGAAGGAAAGAGTTGACAAACTGGAAAAACATACTTGTATCCTCGAATGAATATTAAAAGTGGCTTTTTCCTGTTCAGTTTTCTGTTGCTGCTTAACCTGAATGGACTGAGTTCAATCAAAGGAAGCTGCAAAATATTTGTAAAGAACAGGGAAGGAAAGATTAAAGAATGGCCCAGATAAGGAACATCCCTCAAAACACTGGCATGGGATTTATAGCTAGAAAGAGGGACTCCCTGTGTTAAGCCTGAGAAGAGAAAGAAAAACACTGATCTGTTAAAAGACCCTGTCCTACGGACAGAAAAGCATTTTGGGGTGAAGTAGAAAAGACAGTCCTGAGTGAGGGAAAAAATGGAAAATTCAGAAATAGTCAGAACAGTCTGTAAAGGAAAGCAAGTTGTTCCTCCTGGCTCAGATGTGAACAACATCAACAAGGTGGTGCTGACTGACCTGTGGATAGACAGGAAACTTTGGTATGTGAATGTGGGTGTAGACCCCCTGCTTTTTACTTTGGTATGCTGAAAAGTTGCTTGGGGGTCCTTTTAATGAGAGCTACTGTTCCAGACTTCAAAAGATAAAGGTGGGCCTATGCCTGGACCTGTAAAAGTAGTTACTGCTTGGTACTCATGGGATTACAACACAGGGCCTGACCTGAGAGTTGGTGGATTAAGGGATTCCACTCCCAGAGAAGTAATGGCCTGGAATGGACCAAAGGGGAGAGAGGAGAGAGACATACCTGTTTAGGTAGGTCTCAAGACACACAGCAGCATCTACTCAAGAATACAGAAAGGCATGGATTGAGACATTCAAAACCATGTTCCTGGAAAAAAAAAAGTATTACTGTTCTCAATTTTTTGTAAGGAAAAAAGAGGAATCATTATTTTCAAGACATTCTAAGCATTGAGGATGGATGGATGTACTGTCTGTATCTCATTCACTGATATTGACTTAACTGGTGTAGAAGTCTCTACATAGTCAAAAACAACTATTACATTGGAGAGAATAAAATAACATGATCAGGAAATATTGGAAGCATAATCACAAGAATAAATCTAAAAATCTCTTTTCCTATAATGCAGCTAGTAGATTACTCAATTAGAAGTTGTGTCAGATTGCTTACCATTGATTGCAAATGGCTTGCCAATTTTGCTGACATGAAATGCTAAAGCAAGTGCCATTCACCAGTGGTGCAACAGACAAACTGGCCTTATGGCAGTCATGTAAACATGCTCTTGCACTTACAGAGAGCCCAAATCTGAGGAAGCAAAGCACGTAAGAATTCTCAGATGTTTGTTCGACTTAATTATTGTGCCTCCTTTTATTGATGGTATATGCACAGGTGCTTGTGGCCAAAGCCTCACTTCAGCAAATGTAAGCCCGAGTAAAAAGATCTCAAAGTGAGTATAAATTGAAGAAATCTGCTAATAATTGACTGAATGATTAAAGGATGTCTATTGAGGCACCGCCTGTATGCACAGGGATCTGGACACAGACAGATACATTCTCACATATTAAGAAAAATAGAAAGGAAAACTCAGTAAATGAATTAAGAAACCTATCATGCTGTACTAACAGATTTACAGACAATTTATGGTCAGAGAGTAGTTTACAGCTGAACCAAGGGTTTTATGGCAAATCAATACAAAATAGTTTTATAAGCTGGTTGAAAAATCCTTCCCATTTACAAGCAAAAGTTAAACAAGTAATTTCAGAAATACTTGATAATCAGGAGGTAGTTTAGTCACACCTCAATAACCTGATCAACCCTGCACTCACAACGCAATGAACACCTTTACCATTTGTGATGAGCCCTTGAATGAGCTTGAGTTCTTACAGAGACTTGCATGGGCTCATTATTGAAGGCATCGCAGAAAGCCCCAGGAGCATTGTCAAGAGCCCTGCAAGGCACAGGTTCCCCAGCCTAGGACATGGCACATGCAGGAGTCAGCTATCCTGGCTAAAAGAGAGGAAAAAATGAGCTCCTCACCAAAGAGGAGCATCCTCCTGTGTATCCAATAGCCTTGCGACATGCAGCCTTTCCTCCAGATTTGGACTCAGGCCAGAAGGTTTTCAGCTACAATGTTACAGAGTTTGAGCATAAAACGTCTCTTTTTTGTCAGACTCTGAGGACTGCCTGGCTGTTTTCTCCCTGCTTTTCTCAGTCTCCCCTGTTGATAGAGTCCTGCTGGCCAGGTTTTCCTCCCCCACCAGCCCCTTATTACAGGAGTTTTCCTAGAAAGTGCCAGCTGCCCTCCAGGGAGGCACATCGTCTCTCCCTCCAGGAAATCCCCTGCTCCCTGTGGTAGCCAGGACAAGACAGAAGAGGTGACTTCCCCACTGCCTGCAGCACAGCCATCGTCTTCTAGAAAGGGTCAAAATGTAATGACATATAGCAGACAAAAAGAATGTCAACCACTTCATATTTCCAAAAAAAAATTTCATCTCCAAGGATTATAAGATTAATGGTTATTGCCCTGAAGCCAAGAAAGGAGAAATTTAAGACCAAATCGGAATCAGAAGCGATTATATTGAAATTGTGATATTGAGAATTGAAATATGAGATATTCTTGACCAGAAGGGTGCTGCTTTCCTGGCATAGGAACAAGAAGGATTTCAGAAAAACTTAATTTAAGAAAGGAAGCTTCTTGCATTGTTTTAAAAGCATGTCTTTGCTTAACTCACATATACTGTATACAGTAGTACCTACCATCTTATATTACTTGCACTCTTATCTACATGGTCACAAATTCATTCTTTACTCTGCAGCTTATTCTGTATATATAAGCTGAATTTTCAATTACAATCAGGCATTGTAGCACTTCAAAGGCAAATATCCTCATTTATTTATATTAGCATATTTATCCAGATTTATTTGGGAAAGTAACCTGAATCAATATACTTGGGATTTTAAAGGGTAAATAGGCTGATGGTTAGAGTACTTTTTCTGAAGCTTAACTGCTTGAAGTATTTATTGCTATATATACGTAGGAAAGGTAAATCTCCTGGGAAGGAGAGCATTTGTTGCACTGAGAATATCCATATTTTGGGAGTTGTACTAAACCCCATTGCAAATTAGACCCCACCTGTGTGTCTGGCTCTCACACAGGCATTATTATACAAAGGTTTTTTAATATTTGATTTACATATCTAGAGCCAAATAAATCCACTTGTAGACACAGGCAGAAATCCACTGAAGTAAATTATTGTGGATCTACTTATACTACCTGTGAATTTGGCCCTTACATATACAGTTTTATTTCTCCTCTAAGCTAAAAATACCTTTATATTTCAAGACTACCCTTTATTTGAGTTTACATCCCTTAGGACCAACACACAGAACAGCAGTGAACAGGCTGGAGGGGCTTTAGTGAACAGAGAACTCACAAAATGTGATCACAATGTGCTTTACAGCATGAGTAAATCCCAAGGGATCCCTGACATACAATTCCTAAATACTGAGAATGTTTAAGCTGTCTGTCCAATCTATGGAAATGTGAGTTTTGAGCACTGATAAATTTGGACTGCCAAGAATAAACTCACTTCAAAATGCCAATGATTTTTCTCAGAGGAAAAAAAAAAAAAAAGAGAATATCCTTTTCTAAATATCATACACAGTAATTACTATGCATCTTGCTCCCTGCACACTCAAATTGCTTGAAATAAGTTGTCAAAGTAAATTGCCTATTCTTTCAATATTGGTAAATTATTCTTCTATTGTGGGTTCTTAGCTTGATAATTTAAGATATGATAATTTTCATTTACTTAGTGTCTTTGAGAATTTTGGAACAAACTACTAAACCATTTCTTTTAGAAACCTACTAGGTAATGATTATCATAAGGAGAATTACTCTGGTTGAATTTAAGAAGAAGGAATTGATGATTATGAGATCATCATTTATGAGGTCATGAGAAAAGAAACCATGAAGTAAGGATACTGGGATATGAAAAATCTCTAAGTCATAATAGACATGGCTCATATGCAAAGTTGATTGTATTCTTCCTTCTCTGTAAATCATTAGTATTTTATGTGAAATCACTGTCATTACTTTAGCAGAAAAAAATCAGAACTATGCTAAAAGGGTAGTGCTACTGAGAGGACAAGGTCCCCTTCTATGGGCCTATCACAAGCTGCTGCTTCTTTTTGGTTCAGGTGTTTGTGGATTTGCAGGGTTCTTAGCAGCAGCCTTCAGAGCACAAGCTCCTGCACACAGGATCTCTGTGTGGAACCATGGTCCTCTGATCCATGCCTCATCCACCAAACCTGCACATCTGACTAGACTAATTTTCCTTATGATAACAAAAAAAAAAGAAAAAAGAAACAGATATTTGGGGAGAAAAAGACAGTTCAGTGTACGGAAAAACTACCTTAGCAATATAAATAATAAAAAGACCCTTCACATCCACGAAGAAAATTCAATTATTTTTAAAAACAGAAAGCTCTTGACAATGCAGGTGCTCCCCATATGCATATTGTGTCCAGGTTAATGACTCCTTTCTTTGGGAAACAGGTCAGTTTCCCAAAAGTGTTTGGAAGAAAATCAATTTGTTGCTTGTGCAATGTGTAAGAGAGATCACCTATGTACTGGGCAAGAACTTTGAGTAACTTTAGTAGAGATTATTTGATACTTTCACAGTATCCTGACAAAGATTTGGCTCTGAGATTAGTTCGGGTGGTCAGAGCCTGGTACTAACAACACCAAAGTTGTGAGTTCACACCCTGCATGGGCCATTTGCTTACAAGTTAGACTTGATGATCCTTTTAGGTCCCTTCCAGCTTGGAAATTTGGCTCAACACCCCACTCACAGCTCTGGACCAAACAGCTCTTCAGTTTGTTCCAGCACATCACGGCACTCCAGGGAGTCTCCAAGAGGCTGCCAGCCTGCAGTGTATATATACATATATATACATATATATATATACACACACATAAGTGTATATATGTATATATGCACATCCTGGGTCCCATGGATGGATGGATGAGAAGACTTCTAAGAAGTGCATTATCACTTCAGCTGCACACAAACAAGTAGGATATGCTCATATTGTGATGCCAGGGACTGATTTACCAGGAACACTTCTTTTCTGCCAGTAGCTTTAGCTAAACTCTTTACTAAAATGTACTAGCATAATACTTGGATGATTTTTGTAGTGAAGGTTACTGGATTAACTGCAGAAGTTCAGAAATGACAAAATGTTTTCTGAAATGAAAAAAAAAAATTGCAGGGAGAGGTGGTGTGGTAACAAGAGAGGCGGCTAGAAGTAATGAGGCTTTAAAAGCATAGTACTTCACTGAAGGAGAAACCAAGTAACTGCTTCACTACTTGTGTTCTTGTAGGAAAAAAAAAAAGAAAATTATCATTTTGGCACAACTTTTTTAGCCTTATGACTAAAACATAGGTCTCTAAATGCATGCAGAGGGAAGCATACCCATAGTATATAAAGCCACGTAAGGTTGGTGGTTTTTTATGGCCTTTGTTAGGTTTCTGATAATGACACTGATCAGAGAGGTGATCTTTGATTATAAAAGGAGGATAGCATCTGCTTAAATCACCTGTCACATATTAGATGAAACTGAAATAAGTCCCCCACTTTGGCTCACTCTCTGGCATTAAGGTTAAAAATCTATACACTTTTTTTTCTTGGTGAAACCAAAGCAATCACAAAGCAAAAATTACTACAAAGCTGGGAAAAAGTAGAAATATATATTTTAGTACATGCCTTTGCTATTTATTTTTTTATCAAAATAGTGGTCGTAAATCCAAAAGAAAATCCAGACACTTCTTTCTGAGGGAGTGTAGGAGAAAGTGGGTGCAGGTCTAATTCTCTTGCTGTTTTATCCTCTGAGCGAGGCTATTGTGAAGATTTTCTTAACATGGAAACCAGATCAGGGTTTAACTGATGGTTAAAATAGTAATTCCACATAACTTTCCTGAAATTAAGCATAAACAGTGAAATTATGGAAGTGAACGGAAAGCAAGAAAAATAACAAAACTTGCTTCGACCTTGCAGCGAAATGCACCTCGGTGAAGCGCTGGCTGCAGAAGCTGCTCTATGAATGGTTTCATTCAGCACAGAGAGGAACAGCACCA
>VWZU01000762.1:1762508-1788992 GCA_013397095.1 Sterrhoptilus dennistouni
CCCGTCCCGGCCCCTCCCGCTGTCCGGCCTCTCCCGCTGCCGAGGGGCGCTGGGGCCGCGGTTCCCCGAGGCGAGGCGCGGGCCCGGCCTCCCCTGCGAACCGCGTGACAAACACAATTAAATGCCCTGTCAGGTCCCTCTGCCTTGCCGGGAATAACCACAGTGATTACAGAGAAACATTTCAGCATTCCCCTTTATTCCCTCGTTTGATCTTAGTAGGAATGACGCTGATAAAACTGACGTACGGTACCATTTTTGATAAAATACACACTGCCTGTAGAATAATGCTGTCCTGGCTGAGGCTCACTCATGAAAGCCCTTATCCTTTTGTATTTTCTAGCTTTTCAAAACTTTTTTTGTTATTATTTTTATTATTTGTCAGTTCAATTGTGTTATAAGCTTACCCAGATGCCTCTGTACTTGAAATAAAAAATAAAAAAAAAATTACTTTGTTAAGATGTTAGGCAGCACTGAATGTAGTTATCATTATTTGTGGCCTTTATATCTACATTACAATTTTGTCACAAGCTCAGTGTAATATCTAGAAATCCCCTTAAAATAAAAACTAGAGAGTGTGTTATGAAATTACAGCCAGGACAGATGGCCAGATCCTGTCATTGGAAATAAAAGTAATGTTATAAGTGTATAACTCCATTGGGGAAATTGAGTACCATAATAAAGTAGACTTCCACTTTCTGCAATGAAATTCAATGACTGTTGAGGAGTTTAGGGTTTAGAAAATTGAAAAATGAAACCTTTGGTTTTCCGCTGCTGTTTGATGATGTGTAGCAAGTCCCTTTATGGACTGAGGCTAACATCCAAATAGTAACAAGCTTGCAGTGAATAGAGCCCACAGAGGATCAGCTACTAAATCTTGCAATAAAAGCTGTGTGATTTACAGTAAATTCCAGAGGGCTGACAGCACCACAGCTGAGGGCATAAACACTTCTTTCATGGCTGAAGCTTCAGTCAGCTCTGTCTGCTGTGAAGTACAATTGAGCAGTGAGGCATGCTGCTTACCAGCAATGACTTTGATAAATAACTAGGAAGTCCCACTGTTGGCTTAAAACTAGAAGTTGTTCAGTTGCAATTCTGCATTTGTCCTGCTTTAATGGGTATGGAAGTAGCTTTAGCTGTAATCTGTCAGTGATTGATTAGGCCTTCCTGGATCCCTTCCCCACACTGCTCCCAGCTCCCTGCTCTCCACAGTTAAAACAAAATTGGTACATATCTGACTGCCCTCTTACGAGGAAAGTAAACACTCTTAATTCTGCTCAAGTGAGTGTAAGTTAAATATCTGCAACTAATAACTTGTGGACAGACAAGCCATGTTTACAACGAGGTAACTAAAGGTGCATGTGCTCGTGCAACTTCTGTTTGCCACTGAGTTATGCTGGGGTGTAAAAGCCTAATCGGTGTAATTAATGTTTTTTATGCATAGGTACAAGAGCCAGGGCTGGAGCAGAGCTTTGGATTCCTAACTGCAGAACAACAGAGCTCCAAGGCCGAATGCAGGATCATTCATTAACATGCTGTGTAAATTGGACATAATGTTAAACATGTGCACAAATGCCACAAAGCTACTCAGCAAAGGAGTGTAGCAATAGTACAAGAAGGTCCAGTAAGGTTTGAAATACTTGGTCAGTTATGTTCAGATGCTTCTGGATAAAATGAAATGTATAAATTATCTGCTCCGATTTGGCAAGATGCAGGAGTATTTTCCTTGTAGTTTCAGTTGGAAATGGAAAAATAAACACAAACCAGAGTATTATTACATCTAGAAAAAACTATCTTTAACAAAAAGCCAGGATGAGAAAGGCTCTTTACCTGATATCAATATTTTGCACACAAAAATTCAAACTGTACCATCTAGCTTATGTAAAAACTTCAGTAGAGGGTGGACGTGATTCTCCATGCATATACATTAAACGTTGTGAGATTGTGTAAACACAGACTTGCCAAGCAGCAGAGTAGTTCTTGTATTGTCTGAGCTGTTTTCCTGTAATCTTGTAACTGAGCTACTGCAAGTAAACCAGGAAATATAATTTGACACAGAGCTGCTCTATAATACTTAAGAAATCTAAAGGTAAATACTGGGTGTACATAGCCTTAGGATACAGCAAACTTGAGTCTGAGTTCCTGATTCTGCCTCAACTGCCTCTATAATTACTGGAAACAAGGGAAAAGGATTGCATGGATTTACCCTACCTCTGAAGCAGAATATTTTGCTTTTAATAGAAAGAATGTATTGAATCCTTGATCTTACATTACTTCTGGCTTAACTGCCATCAGAATTATAGATAATTGTATTTATAGATACAATTATAGATAATTGTATTATATTTATTTGGGACTTTTAAAAATCTGTTTATATATGCCATGCTATTTTCCAATGATCTACTATGGGGAGGACCCTCTGTTTTTGACAAAGATGCATCAGTGCTCATGCAAAGTGAACAAAGGCATTTTTCTAGTTTACAGTTTGTTCAACACAGAAAAGAACAGTCACTGGGGAGAGAGTGGGTTCATTCTTTAATTTTGGGGTAGTATTTATCTGAATTCACTCTTAAAGTATAGTGAATATATTTCTCGAGCTTTTATTGTCGGAACCACAAGACTATCCAATAAAATAATGCCACAGAAAGAAAATATCTTCTAGCAGCATGGTATGACTTGATTTTAACAAGGTCATTTTCAATGCTTTTTTAAAAAGCGATTAAGTATGATTTTTCATTTCTGAAACCGTCCAATTCTCATTGCCTGACCTACATGCATTGAATTGTTCCAAAAGCATTATAAGGGCAATTATTGTTGCCTTGAACTTTTCTTGCCATGTCAGAGTAACTAGAAATCAGACATGGGAGAAGGTAGTGTTTGATTAGCTTGAACATTTGTGAAAAAGGATTTTTACTCCCCTGAGGATTTAGGAAGAAGCCTACCCATAAGTATACAATCAAGGAGAGATTTGCATACCTGAGAAACAGCAGTTCAAGCAGGAGAATGTGAGGTCAATCAGGAGTAACTAGTTAAGAAATTCAATTGATGGCTATTTTCCCCATGCTTTTTTATACTTGTGATTTAATACCAGTTGATCTGAACTACCATTAGTAGCTGCTGAGAGAATCAAAAGCTTAGGTCAAATTCACATATTAGACTGTGAAGCACAGTTATACTCATGTAAGGTAAGTATTCTACATTTCTTTAAAAGGGACAGAGGTCTTTTTTCCCATTTAGAATGTCAGTCCCATAATAATTGCTTATTATATCTATCAAAGTTCTAGGAACTCTTACAGCATGTTTTTTAGCTATATTGCAAGAACTTTAAAAGCTAATAAATTTACAGCAAAGGTGTGAGGATTTTGAGTTCTAATAAATTCTTGTAAAATCATTTTAGGAGGAAGAGGCAATGCAGAGAGGATATGGATCTCTGAAACTCTGCCCACTGATTCAGCAAGAACTCACTGGTTTGCAGAATCCAATTTTTCCATGGTTGCAGATTCTAGGCTGGACACAGAAAGCTTATTTACATTAAACTGCTCACTCCTTACTTTATGTGCACTGTCACCTCTGTGTCTCTCATCCCAGTTCCACAAAGCCAATTCTACAAACTTGCTCTGCCAATAATCATGCATATTCAGTTGTTACTGATTAATGCTAAGCCCTGAATTTTATTTTAAACCAAGTGCTATTCGCAATTTTTTCATGTCTCTTCTAAGAACGAAAGCTATATATGTGAAGCACTTCTTACTGTTTAGTAACTGAATTATATTTTAAATCACACCATTCAGAAGAGTAAAGTATAATAGTGTTGCAAACACGATTTAATAGTGACACGTTTCATTTGGACAGCCACTTAATTGAGATATCTTCCAGAGAAACTGTTTAGTCTACCAACTGTAAATGGCAATGACTACTGCTTAATCAGAACCATTTTAGCATAAATTTCACTTAATAGGGAAACATTTGCCTGGTGACAAATACTTGAATAGTGTTTAACCAAGTGTTAAATAGTTATACAATTCTAGACTCTCCTTTATAATTTTAATAGTGAAGTGCCAGAAAAAGATTAGAAGGAAAAATACAAGTTGAAACGCTGTAAATATCTTGGCTTTTTCTTTGGTTTCTTTTTTGTTTGTTTGTTTTTTGTTTTTGTTCTTGATAAGCACAGTATTTTGTCCTTGTAAAGCTTTATCAACTATTACTATTTTTAAGACTTCACCTCCTAACTGGGACAAATAATCAGGAAGATACAAATCCACGTATAATCAGTAACAGTTTTCTGCTGTCACCCTTAATAATAAGTTTAATAATAATATAAATTATAATAAAGTTATAGCATGATAATATGTATGCATCCTGCCAAAAGGCATCTTGAGTCTCCAGTGCAATCACCCCTCTCCAGAAAAAGCAAACTTCAGTCCTAACACCGACAGCCAGAAATCCCTTGGTCATCCCAAGAATTGAACTGACATGAAAAGATCACCCACCCAGAACAGCTCACCTGCATATATTCAATAACCTTACCTAAAACAGCTATGTCTGTCAAAAAAAAAAAAAAAAAAAAAAAAAGAAAAAAGAAAGGAAAAGGCAAAATGGAAATGACCATCCCATCAGAAGGACCTTACATATTTACTCAGGAATACATAACAGGTGGAAGTGTTTTATACTAACATACCCTTAGCGAAGAAATCTTACTCCCACCAGCCAGTCTGTCATCTCTTAGTATATAAAGATGGCAAGAAGTGTCTTCTGCTGTCATTTACTGTTTCAGGAGATATGTCATCAGGCAGTCTCTCAGGAGTATTGCTGCTATTAATAATTATAGCTTAAGGATCTAATCCTATAAAGGAGTAAGCACCTCAGTGAGAAGTCAAGAGGCACAAAGAACTATTGAAAAGCTGAGCACCATCACGGATCAGGCCCTTCCATACTTGTAGTAAGCACTTGAATCACTCTCATGGTACAATAAGCAGTCAGTGCAGTGCAGTAAATCATAGAACATGTAAAATGTTTTCTTGAATAAATGGCTGCACTAATAACATCCCATTTAATTAGTAAAAAAACATATTGAAACATGTCACAGAAAACATGGCAGGGTAATCTCCACAATATACAACAGCTGATGAGTTAACTGGGTATTATGAATATGGGTGACTATAACCCAAATATAGAGGTATCCATTCCAATAGGCTGTATGACAAGTAGCCCATTGTTTCATTAATTTCTACTTTTAAAAGTTAATTTCTTCACTTTTTAGTATTAGTCATGTATTATGAAAATTAACATAAAGGTGATGATAATGCATGATCTTTATATGCCATCTTATTAAAATGAAGCTATTTTTAATACTTTTAAGAGGCCTATCAGAAAACACAATTTATATCCTCAAAGTATATTTTGTCAGTTTCAAGTATAATTTTTGCATTCATATTCTTTTATGAATTTTAATGGAGACACTTAAATTGTAATTATTCCTCTCAGCTCAAATGCAGGTAAGAAATGGAATTCAATCAGTGTTTGCGCATAATGACCATCATTAAGAGAGAAATAATAATGACATTCTCTCTGCATTAAACTTGCAGACTCTTTACACAATGATCTGAATCCCATTATTGATCTCCATGGAGATATGCAATTGTCACCTATTCTGCATAATATCTGAATGTTAAATACATTTGTTTGGAACAAATATTTTAATGAATACAGTCAGTTCCACTTAATTAACTATCTGATAACTGAATATTTTTGCTTAATAATTGAACATGGAACATCAAAATTGTCCATTTTTTTAATCAAATGCACTTGAGATTAGACACAGCATTCATTTAAATTTTTGTAAAATGTACATATAATTTAAATTTTCCATTACTTTTCTTTAAAGAATACATGTTCAGATACTGGCAAAGTATTTAGCAATCACTTCTTTTCCTTCCTTTGCTTTTACTAAACCTAGTGAATGCTTCAAACTGGAAAAATTTTCCTTCTAAAACAATCTCTTTCCTTCTGTAGAAAGATATCTCACAAATGGGTTTGCTACCAAAAGATTGCTCATGAAGGTCTGAACACATCAATGAGCTACCATGATGGCCTATGAAAAACAAGCACTGGATGGCTACAAACATCTAGATTTAGTATGCACACATAGGAAACGAAGAGCTAAAGAAAGTGTATTTTATATCTTTCACACGTACTAGCACTGAAAAAGACAACAACAGCCATTTTTTCTCAGGTCAACATTCTGAAATAGGAGATTAAAAAAATGCTTAAATGTAAAATAATCAATTGAAGTTTTAGAGCAACTCCTATCTTATATTGACAAAAACATCTTACTTATTCTGAAGAGCTGAGGGGTTTAGCTGTAATTCAGCTGTAATTTTAGCTGTAAAAAAAGATTACTGAATTCAACCTTGTCTGAATAAATCAGGCACCTGAAACTAAAGAGAGTAATGAGAGTAATCCCAATTGGCATTCAAAGAACCTATCACTGGATGCAGCCATCTTGTTTAAAAAACACTTTTGGTGGCACTGGTGATGGGAGAGGCTAGTAAAAGTTGCCTTAGAGGAAAGTATGAGAAATCCCAGAGTGGGTAATTAAAAAGTAAGTTGGCCATAGGGGAAGTTTTTTCTCATTGTCAATACTTGGCTAATACTATGAACCATCAGGAGTCATCTACTTTGTTTAAACACTGAAACTACAGATCTTTTGATTATCTGTGTAAATACCTGTTCCTTTTTAGGATCCTGCTAAGGTCTCAGCCTTCGTGATGTTACGGTTTAATTCCAGCCAGTAACTCAGCCCCACACAGCATCTCACTTCTGCCTGCTGGGACAGGGGAGAGAATCAGGAGAGGATCAAGTGAGAAAAGTTGTGTGCTGGGGTTGAAACTCTTCCATAGATAAAGCAAAAGCCACACACACCAGCAAAGCCTAACAAGGCATTTTTCCACTACTTCCCATGGGCAGACAAATGTTCAATCAGCCCCAGGACAACAGGGCTCCACCACACGGTGACTTCGGAAGACAAACACCATCACATCCCCTCCTTCCCTATCCTTTCCCCAGCTTTATATACTGAGCATGTACTAAGATACATTGCATTCACTGCAGCCTTGGCAAAATACAGGAGGAATGAACAAGGGAACTGGAAGGGCTTAATGAAAGCCTGTTTTTCTGGACCAACAGGATTCCTGCTTAGTGATAAAGTAAAGGGGTTTCCAGAAACCACAACAGGCTGAATTTTGGAAAACCAGTGGAACTGCTTTCAACATAAATTGAACTTATGAACGTGCTACCTTTTAATTTAAAGCTCAAATTAGATTTCTATAAAAATCAGTCAATATACTTGCACATTTCATGCAGCTAAAATAAATGCTGATGCAATGATGTTTCTAGTCCATGTTTAAGACACCCACCCACTCAGCATGTCCTTTAAAGACTAAATAGAAATTACCTATCAGTTTCTAGTCACATCTTCTACAAAGAAATATTAGACATACAGCAAAATTAGCAAAAAGAAAAGCAAAACTGTTAAAATTACTTTTGGTTGGAAAAATACATTAAAAAAAACCTAAAGCAAACTTAAAGTGTAATAGGAGAACCAGAAGCTTGTGTGCTTTATGCTTCCTCCCTCTTTGTCTTTCAAAATGAATAATCAATTAGAGTGAGAGAATTTTTTTAGCAAGGATTATATACAGGGTACTAGAAGATCAGACACAGAATAAAAGATTATGAGACACTGAGAGAAGTGCAGGGTAAAAAGGTTAAAGTAGGCAAAGTTAGAAAGCTAATTTGAAAATCATCACCAGAAAAACACGACATTTAGCAAAATACTCTAGCTTAATCCTATGTGCAGAATAGCATTTGACCCACATCGTTGTATTGCTTTAGTAGCTGCACCATATACCAACATATTTTGCTAAGGACTGTTTAAGCAAGATCTGTGTATGCCATCATCTCCAGTCTGGGTGGTACTTGCAGTATTTGTATATCTCTATATTTGATCGTTCCCTTTATATTATGCAGAATGCGTGACATCCTATGGATGGATGCAGAATGTGTTTACTACACCACAACTCGATCATTATCTTGGGTGAATGGCCAGAGTGTGTCCCAGAACCTGCTCATTATTATGAGGGCTGCATACCAGTAATTGATCACTCTTCCAATACTGTACAAGAGCTCTTAGGGTGCATGGAGGGGGAATATATTCTGTATGTAGATTCTACATTTATTTTGTTTTGGACAGTGAAGTATACAGAGAGTGAATTATAAAATGCCCGTGTCTTCACTATTGTTTGCTGGGAGAAGGAACTGTTGTTTTGAGAGATAAAAATAAAGCATCCAAAAAGACTGAGCTAAGACATGGCAAAAAGAGTAAATTCTTGGGAGAAAGAATGATAGTATTTATCAAGGAATACCAGTAATGCAGAAAAGAGTAAAACATACTGATACACTTTTTTACAAATGCATAAGCTGAGCAGGAAACAGTTTTATTGCTATGGCTAGAGACACAGACAAAAAAAAAAAATAATCAGATGGATACTGCCGTGATTGGGTAGTAGTATCTTGGCTACACATTTTACATCAGAGGCATGAGGCAAGTCTATTAGATATACCTCTTAGACAGAATGTTCTAATTCTTAAACTCTGCTCAGAATCTCTTGTCTTCTCTAGGTAAGCCATAGTGTGAATAGCCATCCCACTGTTGCTGACAGAGATAATGCTGTTGGATATTGCTAATCATTTTCACTAGATTAGGTCCTACTATTTATATAGAAGTGATTTGTTTACTTTACTTGTTCAGTATGTTGTTCTTCAGGTGATTTATCCCTGTTACTCAGTTGGCTATTTTTCAGTTTGTGCATTTATTTGTTTTCATTGTGCAATGCCAAGACTGGCTAGGATGCCATCTTTACAGCATTATTTTTTAATGGGTAGTAATCCCAGTATCAGTAATATGGCAATATATTTATAGGCAGAGCAAAACAAGAAACTAAAGTATAGGGTGACATTCTGTTTGCAGTATTACACCAAATCAAGGCAGCAAGCAATGACCAAGAACTTGTCAACCCTTCACTGGCCCTTCATTTGTCATAGCCAGTATAAGAGAACATAACAAACAAGTAATTTCTTGCCAGGTTAATTTTTTCCAAGGACAGAACTCCTTCATTAGACCTGTCAATGTATCGGCCCAAGAAAAGGCCTTATAGCAGCCCAGTATTGCATTGCCTGGGGGAAGTATTGCTGAAAACAGCTAAAAAGAAAAGTCATTCCACAGTCATCACTTTTCAAGTCCACTTGTTTCTATAGCCAAAATATAGTTGATAAGGAGATTCCCTTTTGGACTAACCAGGAATCTCACACAAAGTAAAATTACACAGATGTTTTAAAAAAAAAACAGGGAAGCAAGTCTACCTTTTGTACTGAAACTGGTAACAATTTGCAAAACAACTATTCTTTTTTGGAGAGTGGAAAGAATTTAAAACTATGACTGTGGTTAAAGGACACACTGAAGCTGGTATTAGAAATCCCATAAGTGAATTGTAAACAAACTGTGAACACACTGTAAGCACAGGACTAGAAAGTGCAGCCCCCTTTTAGGCAGAATAAAAGTGTAAAGAATGTGTGAATTTTGTACCTTGTTCTAAGTAGTTCACCTGAATCACTGAAGCAGGGTGTGGATTGTCGAATCATGAATCTGTGATCTTGTAATGTTGCAGAAGAAACAGAGACATAGATGGTCTATCTATCCAAATCATAGATGATTTGTAAAATCATTTAATTCATGATTCTTACTGCTCACATGTTTTAGCAGTCACACTTTAAGATGACCATCCCTTTACTGGGGTAGGGCACACAAGGCCTGTGCAGCAGATCTGCCAGTGGCTCACAGATGGTGCTGGACATTTACAGTTTTTATATTTTACTTGATATTTAGGCAGTGGTTTAAAATGCTTTTGTGGCATTTATCACTGGACTACATGGGTTCTTGGCATAGTTTATACTTGTTTAAGGCCTACTTAATTCATTATAGCTTCTTTGAGACATATAAATGTGTAGTTCAAACCATTTAACTTGCCTCTATTCCCTAATATTCCTTCTTTAGCATGTTCTCTGACAATGATGACAATGACTGTTTCACAGTTGTCTATCATAAACAAACAAATTCAAGTCTAAGGACTTTTAACAGCTCTATAGCTTTCAGAGAGGGTCAGAAGCAAAGGTAGGTATGGAGGAGGTATAAGAATTTGGAATGTTTCAGTAAACTAAATTACAGAAGTATGCCAATGAGTTAATTTCTAATGTGCTGGCTAAATTTCCTCTTTCTGTCCCCAGAACAAGTTATCTCAGAAACATGAAGTAACTCCACAGCTAATGAAAAAAACTGTGAAAGGACAAGATCGGAAGAATAAGTAATTGCAATTTTGGTGTAGGAGTAGTCATTTTTGAAAGAAAACATTTGCAAAAAGATACCATTCCTTTCACTGTTCTTGGGGATTAAAAAAAGCTATGTACATTTTAATATATATAACACATTCATATCATCAGATCTCATACTGATAGATTTTTCTGTATTTTTTCTGCCATAGGAGCTTATTAAACCCTCTTGGAAGTATATTTATATTTGAAACCAGAAAGTTTTCTTATTCTGCTAACTAAAAAACAGAGGACAAAGCAAACCCAAGGATAAAAAAATCACAGAATCTGGTAATAAAGTTATAAGCTATTACATTTAAATAGCATTTAGAGACAGCTCTCCAAATTACACACGTATTTTCACTCTAGATTAAGCAAAACAAAAATCTGATTTTTGTAGTTCTGTGTTAAAAGAAGATCTATAATACTCCAAATATAAAAAACTTACAAGCACAAACAGCTCCACTAAGATAATATTGCAGCCTTATAAACCTGCTCTAAGTGACAGATCAACACTTTCAAGCAGGGACAAAGTGAATCCATTAGATGAAATACTGCCATCATTACCTATTTTTAGCAGTAATAATAAATACAGTCATTATGATGATGAATAACTAATGAAATGGCAGGCCCAGGAAACAGCATTGTAAGGTTTTCAAGAAATTAGAGTCAGATCCTGGAATTGCAGGTATTACCAGTCTATGTCTTATTTACCTTCTGACTACAGTAGGACTTTTCAAATAGTGCATCTCCTGAAGCTCACTGTAAAAAAAAAAAAAGGTAGCAAGATAGAAAAAGAAAAATATTACAGTAGACATCATACAATTTTATAATCCAGCCTAAAGAATATAGGACACTGAGAACATATAACAATTCTTGTGAGGAATTGCCACAGACCCTATTGTTTTATTATTACACAGAACTAAAATATGTTCCACAATTAGAAACACTTCAAATAATTCTTTAAAAGAGGGGAGCCTTGCACCACCCCACCCTCTCCCTCTGCAGGGAGACTTGCTAAATTCTATTTATATTTCTAATCAGGCATTAAGTAGATATCATAAAATTTGATAAATGAAATATACTTTGCACTGATGAAATGGTCAACAAAATGGAATTAATATGCTTTCATTTACTATGTCAGCACAGTGACTAAAAGCATTGAAGATATTATCTTATTCCTACCCTAAAAAAAAATTAACCATTTCTGAATTTTAAGGAATTTTTAAAAGTCACTCTGCAAAAATGGACTATTCAGGAGACACAGTGCAGATCTGGAAATTTTTTGAGATACAACCTTCCACCTCTGTTGTGATTTCTTAGCTTTCTAATTTTCTTTAAATACATACCTGAATATCTGAAAAGTACCAGAATGTTTGCCTCAATCATAGATACCTAATTTTTAAGAGAAGATTAAATAGAGAATCAAGATAAATCATGTAAGTGTTCAGTCTTCAAACTACGATTTTGTAAATTGCCTGTTTTCAAGAGAGCTGCTTCCAAATCTTTTTTTTTTCAAAGGAGACATTTAATTCTCCAATCAGGTTTAAAGTTAGTTCCTGGTTCTAGCACCATTCACGTTTTTTACTTTGAACAGCAAGCTATAACGTTATTTATGGGTTGTGTCACCTTATGACTGCATACAATAGCAATTCATAGGACAATGAAATATTAAAGATGGTCTGATTGTTCTACTGAACATATAGGGGGAGTGACTTAATTTTAATATTTCTGAAAAAAATAGGTATTATTAAAATTAGAAAGCAATACATGTACCTCTAAATAGAATTAATTCAGAGAAACAAATTAACAAAACATTTAGAATTTTTAGATGTCAATTTTTTATTTCATATTGGATGTATATATAACTGCTCCATAAATTTTTTGTTTGCTGTCTCTATCCCTGAAATGGAATTGGATATCATATATATCAATATGTTAACCTGAAGTATGAATGAATGAATGCCATCTTGGACTTAATATCATTATCTAATCCATTGCATACATTTAGCAAATTTCACTGGTGTCACTGTCTTTTCTTAACCATAAATATTATCATTAATCAGAACGGCATACCCCCAAATTTAAATTGTTTTTAAACAATTCTATTGCACATGTAACTTCGAGTCTAATTCATGTAAACATTAATTGTCTCAAACTTGCTTGCCTTTTGCACTTAGGCAGTGCTCAGATGGGTGGGAAGGTGGATAAAAGGTGGGTAAATCTGGCTAGCTCCCAATAAGTGACATTTTCTTAGTCAGTTAAATGGAATACAGATGCCTTCATCTCACTCTAAAATCAAGGTCAAGCAAATTAAGAGTAATGTGATACCCTTTTGCTAGAAAGGTCTGTATTTCTGATCCTGACAGAATATTAAAGACATTTTGTGCTATGGAGCTGATAGAAAGGTTCTCAGAAAACTTCACAGCCAGTGGTGGCAAGATCCCTTGCCTATGGAAGATATTGTAAAGATGTGTAGCCTCTAGAAGATGTCAAGGAGAAAAATATCATTTTTAGGGCTGTCCTCATTTTACTAAGACAGTTTTTTAAACTTCCTGGACATTCTTGGACTTCTGAAGAGCTTTAAATGGAGACTTGGGAGCAGCCAGCCTCAGAACAAACCAGACTCCTTTCCAGGTGCTGCATTACACATTCACACATCTAGCACAGGATCTGATTTCAATTCCTAATATTGGAAAATTATATAGGGGTAGAAGGCATGTATGTTCCACAGGCAATGAAATGTTAATACGGCAATCAGAGAAAGATGGATGTGTTTTAGCATATTTTACTTGTAAAATCTTCCTAACTATGAAAACATAAGCCATGAATTTATATCAAACAAAATAACAGTGCATTTCCTCAACATGTCGATAGAAAAGACAAATGTATCTAGATGTTGCATTCAGTCTTGTCTGTGCATAAGGGAAACATTATGTATTCCAAGGGAACATTGCATGAAACAATCTCAAATTGCTAGATAACTTTCAAAGAAACAGTTGTTTTGTTCCATCAAAGTGTGAATGGAGATAGCTTGAAGAATGTCACAAAGATAGAAACAAGGGCTAATATAAGTCACAATGAAAGTGAGCGGTGAAAGAAAATATCTGAAAGAATAGAATGGAGAATTCCTCTTTTAATGATTAGTTAGGATTTGGAATTTTTCATTATTTCTGTAATTGTTTTATTATTCCTGAATAACTATCTGGGACTGGTTGATATTATTTCACTTTTTACTTGCTACTTCATCTATACTGAATGCAAATCTCAAGATGAAAATGCCATAGTATTGACAAGGTTAAAATAAATTATTTATATTTCCTTTTTCTCTTTCCATGGATTATGTCTTCCCTGAGGTGAATTTCTCACAAAGATTCTAATTTGGGGCTACAGAAGTTTTGTCCCAAGCATGCATGATCTTTTTATATACTAAACTCGTATTGTATTACGTAGAATGAAATCAATTGAATGTGTAAATTCCTTAAATAATAGCAAATGGAGCAAATTGAATTTCAAAGGAAAAAAAATGGTGAACCTGAAAAGCAGTGGTACGAAGGTCATCAGCAGAATTAACAAAAAAGTCTGGCAAAGTTACAGTTAGGCAGTCAGTAATACTCTATTGATCAGACTTTCTCAATCAATGATGCTGTGCCTAGATTATTGATGCAAAGGTATTAAACAAAATTTTATTTCAGCTAACTTGTTGGCTCAGATGTCAACTGAAAGTCATTTCCCCAATCAATCAAACGTATGATAAATCTGAGCAGAGTTAGTTCTTCAACACCTTTGTATGTCTTCTACTTTCCAAAGATATAATGAGCTTTGAAATGGCAACATTTAAAAGAACATTTTAACTAGGAAAAGCAAAGACACAGCATTTACATAATAACACAGAGAACCAAAGCACAGACTACGTAGGGAATAGAAAGAAAGAGATATTTAATGTGACAAGGGAAATTGGCAGGTTACATCAGTTAATATCAAAATCCAAATCAGTATCTACAGGTGGCTCATGAAAAAAATGCGATTTCCTCTTAAGGTTGACTCATTCACATCACAGAATCCTCTACTCACACAACAGTTTCTGCTAAAGAAGGACTAAGAGCAAAGCAGGTGCTTACTGAGAGCAGAGGAAAGCCCTTGAGCACCCATCCATCCTGCAGTTGTTTTTATTCTTGCTGGTACGCTTCCCAAAAGTTTGCATTTCAGTAAACATCATATACAATCTGGAAAGGGAAGGAATATACAGTCTAGGACAATGCACAAGTTCATTGTAATGCACACATTCATCAGTAGAAAGTAATCTCACAAGGTATGTTCATCACAGTGGTGCCAAAATCCAGTGACAATGCCTATGAGATTTGGATTTCACTGAAGCTCCTAGTTTAACATCTTGTGTTCAACATGATTCTAAAAATGAACTTAAATAAAAATTAACAAATATGTATCTCTGGGAAATCCAGATAAAGTGGTTCACTTGCAACATAGTTGCTCTATTTGACTTATCTTTCAATCAGAATCGACAAAACCATTAGCTATAGTAAACTAAAAAGAGCTGAAGAGTACTAAGAAAGTGTGTGTGTTTTTGCAGGGTTTGTTAGCTTATGAAAGATGTAATTGACTTCAATGACCTTAAACCAAATTCAATGTAATATAAGGATCAGAAGAACTCTTTTAGCAAAGAGAATACAACAAAGTTTTTATACTTTTTTTTCTATTATTATCAAAGTGAACAGATTTAGAGTATATAAATTATATTGGACAGAATTCAGAAGTATTAAAATTCAAACAAAAATTTACATCCTAAAAATAAAATTTGATTATAAAGGAAAAAAGAAGGAAAGATAAAAGGCTTTAAGGATTTGGAAAAAATATAAAAAGGAAAGTATGAGAAAAAGACACTTGAGAAATCATTTGATAATATTTTCTGTCAACTGAAGTATGATACATTTCCATGAGTTCTCTATGAATTCTATCTTGCATGGTAAAATCCTAAAGAGCTTTTTAGGAAAAAAAATATATTTGCATGCCTTGAAACTAAATCATGAGAACCTACTTTGATCCTGCTTTATTTACAATGCTATTTTTCCTTTCTCTTCCATCAACTTACACATAAATACTATCTGGGAGCAAAAATTTAGCTACAACCATTACAAAATTACATCAGCAAGCAAAATGTGCCATAAATTAATTTAGATTTCGTTGAATTCTTTAGAGCGAAATCCTCTATTTTTAATTAATTGCTTCTGTGTTGTCAATTTGTTTAAAAATAGACAAAAAGGAAAGACAGAAAACTCAGTAGTTTTCAGGACTACTGTGTCAAAAAAAATCAAAATTAATATCAGGTCTGTAACCATAATTTGAGCACAGAGTTGAAGTAGAATACAGAGATATTTACATAGGTTGTGTCTGCTTCAGAGAGTTGAAGTAGACTTTTTCCTATCTGGATAGCTGATTACACCCACCTCATTTATGAATCCATCCCTTAACTCCTACTTCATTCCATGCAGTTGTCAGTTGTAAAGGGTTTTTTTCTTCCTATTGTAGAGATACAGGCTTCCTTTGATCAGCCATGGATACAAATTCTCTGAACTTCCTCTTGATCCCAGTTCCAGGTCTTCCTTCATAGGCCTTCACCTGCAAGGATTCCTAGAAATACCTCCAACCAGCTCAGCAGCTGGGATTTGGTGCTCATAACACCATTTCCAGTTTACCAGTTTTCACTCAATGTCTTTGTTTTGCCTCTTGACTTGGAAACATATATGATTACTCTTTTGGTAATTTTTTTGTACCTTATCTGGTTTGTACAGCACGTGCCATAATGAATGATAGGCTTGCAATCAAGCTATCAGGAAAAATAATACAAATAATAAATGTATATAGACTGTTCCACTTAGTGCTGCCTTTTCTTGCCTTCATGCATAAGTAGCCAATTAGATTCAGTGTTACTAAATTAATTTTGCTTTTGATAATACTTGAGTAGTTACTATTCCCTAACCTTGGGTCCAAAGAAAACCCAACAGAATAGTCAGAAGCAGTGAGTTTTCCAGTAAAGATCTTATCAAGACTGTCAATTACAATGCTAAAGATCCAATTATTATTTTTATAATTCCCCGTTACCTCCCAGGTAGTATGATCACTTTCATTTTTCAAAACTAAATATGGTTCTTGCTCCCTATGGTTCTTTTTCTCTACCCTGTACTGTGCTACTACTGCTACAAAATTTTAGAGTTCATTGTGGCAACTGAATATCCAAACTTTTTTGTCTTATCTCTAAAAATCATGGGTTTCAATCTATTCATGCTTTTGTCCTATTGGTTTCTTCTTCTACTATTATGATAAATATTTATTTATTATAAAGATTGTTTTGCTCTCTCTGTTTTGGATTACTGGATCCTTTCATCATTTCCACCACTAGTTTTGCAGTGCATATTCTCCCTCCACTGTTCTGTCGGATGACTGAAAGTTACATTGGCTAGATACAAACAATCAAAGAACCCTCACTCAAAGATTTTTTTTATGTTTTGTGTCTTAGCCTTTGTAAGTCTGACAAATGCCTCACGGGAGAAAAGGAGCCTTGTTTTTCCTCTGTTTAATTTTTTTTTCCTTAAGTAAGAGTTTGCAAACCAGTTCTTTGCTGACTAAAACATATGTAAGTACTCTTTTGTATACTGAAACAGTACTTATGCAGTGACAACTTCTCTGCTACTGCTACTAGCAGCTTTCTTCCAGTGGTAATTACATTGTTGCTACATTTTTTGACCTTTAAACAGTTGTAAATTTGAAGTAACTTCAGTGAAGCGTAGAATGAGAATTGAGGGGGGAAAAAAAATCCCCCAATTTTGTAGTGTATCTGTTGTGATTAACCATCAGGTACGCTATTGTCTGGCGTATCTGTTTGCGATTAACCATCATGTTTCCATATGTTTTAGTCCGGCTTGAAAATTCAAGCGGTCTAGGGAAATCCGATCAGCTCTACAATTATGGCCTACTTGAATCAAGTCAGTCAAATAATGTCAAAAACAATTATTTTCTTTTCCAAAGGGCACAGCAAGTTTGGGAATACATAAGAGAAAATGCAGATCTCAATATGTTAATGGTTTATCAACCAACCTTGGAGTATTCATTCTTTGATTCTTGTAAAATGAACAATGATGAGACTTGAAAATTTATTGAGGTATTTTCATTAGCGTCATTGTTGTCCTTTTTTTAATACAGGGCCTACACTATTATGATATGATGCTTTGCTATAGATCACCTTGCTAACTGGTCCACTGTCTGAAAGAAAAGTCAAGAATAAGGAGAAATGGGCTGTGTTATTAAAATACTGCAGTTTTCAAAGGCACTAAGCTTGATGGGATTTTAAAGTGTTTGGTATTTTTAAAAAAATCAAAATATCCATGGAGTTTGAACTGAAGGTTACTATCCAGGAAATTAAACCTGTTTGTTTCTGTGTGCCTAGGATCAGATACTCAATCAGATGCCAGATTGTCAGACAACTAACTATGAATGTTTTGTGCCAAGCGCATTCTATTGCTTGCCATTTGGAAGGGAGATTTTCTGAAGTTAAGATTTTTTAACCTGAGCAAGACTTACAGAATTGAACCAAGAATAAATCAGGATGCTAAGTATTCTTTTAACAAACATGGCATAGTTCTAAAAAGTCTTCAAAAATTAAGTATTAAACATAGAATAATTTGTTAATAAAATATTTCCCTTGAATCCACATTCACATACTTTTCCTGCTGAAAACTCTTAGATATTCTGAAGGAAATTTTAATGAAAGCTTGTGGGTTTAAACTTCCTTTTTGCAAAATCATCAGCAGTCTTGATAAAACTAAGAAAGTGAAACTCCTGAATCTGACATCCACTGCAGCAAGATTTCCTATAAAATAGAGCTGATAGGATGCTGAAGGCAGATCTATACAGTGTGTTAATAGTGAACCAGACAGGGTAAATCCCATTTTATGATTTCAAGTTTTTAATAAAATCTGTTGCCTTTTATTAATTGAGATTATAATTTTTCAAACTAATTGTCATAAAAATGCTGTTGAGATCATGATTAACATTAAGGAAAATCAAAACAATTCTGTTGGATATTACTTTTTTATATATATAAGAAAGCCTTTTGGGAAAAGGAAGGCACTGTTAAATGTCACCATATTTTTCAGTATTTACAATAAAGTGAGGGGAAGTCATCTGCTCTTGTGTGAACTCCTTCACTGAAAAAAAGGATAAGGAATACCAACTTCAGTGACCAAAATAATGTTTCTTGTTTTCACCTCTAAGACCAATCATAGATCTGTTACCTCTGTTCTGTATTTAATATAATCATCTTTGCCTTCTTGTTTTAAGACTCAGACTGATTCTGTTTACTTTTCCCCAAACCATCTTTATGACACCTCAGCTGAAACACTTTAATCTAAAACCAGCAAAAGTTCTGATTCCTGATATTACTCAAGAAATTATAACTTAATGCTTCCTATAAGATGTTCAATAAAGAAGAATTAGATATGGTTTACTTTAAAAATTGAATGCAAGGTTTTATAGTATGAGTGTGAATAGATATATTTATGTTCACAGAGGAGAATGTGGTATATTTCTACATGTGAATGTATTGATTTCAGTAAGTTTTCATATACATGTACCAATATGTATAATTATATACACCAATGCATATTTAAGTGATTTTCTTTTATACTATGCTACCACCTTTAGAGATGGTTTGTCATCTTAGTCTGTAAAATCTTTAGAATAGAGACTATCTCCTTATATGCTTATGCATTTCTCTGGGCAATTAGAGCATGACCCTTTAAAGAGATTGCTGAGCATTACTACTATCAGAAAAAAGGTATTTTTCTTATGCATTTTTGCCTTAAATCACCCATCATTTTCCAGGAGTTTATGTGCATTTAATAGTTTAATTCTACACATAAAATTGGATATAGATATTTTAAAAGGTTTATGTACCACACATTTGTACATAATATTCCACCAGAACAGAAACATTTGCTGTCTCTGGTACAACTACATACATACATGATACAAGGGCATTATTGTACCTGTAAGGTCAGATATTCAAATTTTCTTGCCATGAAAATGGTTGCTTTTAGAGCCAGTTGTCATAGAAACATTTGTTTATCTTGAGAAACCTGGCAAAAGGAAAAATCAATGTACAAAATTTTGTGAATTCTAGAGATAGGGTGAAAGACGTAGCATCACATGGTGGCCGTAAGGATCTCATTAGAGCCATCATCTGACAAGCTTCTGCAATCATGCTCTACCCATTTAAACTTTATACAAGATAAATGTCTCATTCTATTACAGAAAATGCTGCTCTGAAAGTTGGGTGATGATACTGAAGACTACAATATCATTATATGGCACATTCCCAGTGGAATGTAAATAGTTGTAATAGAATCTATTATTAAACATTCACTTAACTATTTAATTACTTGATTCATGTTTTGACATATTTCTCAGCATGTAACTTTTGTGAAGAAAGAGCTATGCATTTGTGATCCTGGAGGAATCTTACAGCAAAATCACGGATAAAGCTATCTGCGTCTGTCTCTTAGCCTATATTCAGACTGCCATTTTCTAAGGAGAAATTTAGGATAATTTCATTATTTCTTTTAAGTTTAATTACTAACGATGAATGGTCCAAGTAATCATAACTGTTAACTGACAGTGATGAATGTCTCTGTCATTTCAAAAAGCTTTTTTATTATTGACCAGGAGATCACATTGATTCTTAAATATAAGGTCAGTTTAACTGCATCCTGTAAAGCACTAAGAATCCTAAAAATGTGATATGAAAAATAATATTTACTTAATGAACAAGAACATATAAAACATGAAAAGCAAGTATTCTACCCATTTAATTCAGAGTATTTGCATATTATAATGACTCTGGATTGACCACCTATGGGCCTAGACTAGTGTTTCCTGTTGTCACACTAGCAAAGAAAATCAAGCCTTCTGGGCAAGACTGGTGAGACTGAGTGTGGTCTTTGTAAAAACACAAGTGTAGTTCCATGTATAAGACATTACCTGATTTTTGGGAGGAGTCATAGAGTATCTCTGATGCAAAATTTTAGAGTTCATCTTGAGAGTAAATCAAGGAAAGATTAATACACACACTGATAAGTGTGGAGAGGAAAGAAGAAAAAAAAAGACAAAAATAAGGAAAAAAAGGAGAGGGAAGGGGGAGAGGAAGAGGAGGAGGAGGAAGAAGAGAAGAGAAGAGAAGAGAAGAGAAGAGAAGAGAAGAGAAGAGAAGAGAAGAGAAGAGAAGAGAAGAGAAGAGAAGAGAAGAGAAGAGAAGAGAAGAGAAGAGAAGAGAAGAGAAGATACTATGAGAAAAACCTGAAATGTGCAGTAAGATTCAGACAGTGCTTAAATTTTTGTTAGAAGCTTTATGGTTAGAGCACACTCTGACATTAAAAATGCATAACAATAAAACATAAAACCATTTCCTTATTGCTGGCATTTATGCAAAACCACTTACAACCATTCAAAATATTAATATCCTTTCCTACCTAGCAATTAATGTTGCTCTATGGATTCAGTACTCCATACACTAGAAAATAGCATTGCCACAGTGCCCAGTGACCCACTGTACTTAATTACACAACTAAGTTCTCGACTTTAAGTCACAGAAATGAAAAGTCAGGGTTAGGTTTCACAGTACAATCAAGTCAAAATCCATAAACAGTTTCAATGTATGTACCATGTACACTAGAGAGCAATTTGGAGAGTCAGAGGCATGTTTCTTGAAATTATGCCATGCTGATTTTTACTACTCATTTTTACTAAGTGGATTATTAGTAACAAAATTGTTATACAAGTTTGAAAAAAATGGACACAATAAGCGTGTGCTCTCAACTGTCTGCACTAAGGAGTATGTACACACTGTTTTTGTTTTCCTGTGTGCTACTTTACTGACCTTTAGGCCTCAGTCCCTCATTTGACTTGCACAGAGATAGTTTCTCAGGAAGATCAGTGGACAATTATGAACTCAAAGAATAACCAAATAAATAGAGTGCCTTCTTCTTTAAGCCTTTTCACAATATGGAATCCAAGATTAGTCTTGGGTTTATTGCCAAGCATGCCCAATAGAACTGTCATGGGTAGTGTGCAGGCCCAGATTCCTCTGAGTTTAAATTTGACTGCATTTCTTTACAGCAGAAACCCAAAGCTTCAGTATCCTAGTAGAGTAAGGGAACTAAGGCATTGTAATCTTGAAGAACACCAGTATGGCTTTAAGCATCAGAGTCATAATAATAGTTTATTGAGCTAATTTCAGCTGTTTTGAGCAGAGGCAAGCTTGATCATTTTAACAATGTTTTGGGTCATGCCTTGTAGCCAGATTCTGACCTCAGTATCATGCACACAGACATACCTGGATTCAGGTGTGGAATTTGCACCATAATTTTTTTATTGCAGTCTTTCAAACACAGTTTCCCATGATCTGATCAATGCAATGGTTTAGTCATTCTATCTAACCTTTCTGCTTTATTCTGCCGCAAAATCCAGTCTATGATTTACAAGATGTATCGTCATGTATTGCATTGGAAAACCTTTAATTGGCAAGTCTTCTGCTTTCTTTAAAGACAGCTGGAAAATGAAACCTCTCTAAACCTGTGCACTTCCATTGTTTGAACCCCATACTTTACAAAGTAAAATCGTTCTTAACACAGGCATTTCAGCTGACTCAGTTCCAACTGAATAATGTAATTCAGACTCCATGGATAACAAATGAGTGATATCCACATGAAATAGGACAAGAACAAAAGATCCAGGCTCATTCTATCAACATGACAAACAAGCAGTTTAAACCAGTTTTCTTAAACAGTTTTGATTACTTTCTTTATCATCTGATAGGGACAGTCCTATTGAAGAACATCCATTTCTAATTCAGGACATTGAATTAATCCATTTTAATTTGTCTTGAGGAGATTAACCAGAAATATTTCCAAGTTTTACTATCAGTCAAACTTCCTCTTCTAAAATCGTCATAAAAATTAGTCTTGTCATTGGAGGCTCAGCTGTACTGAGTACATGTTGTGCTGTATCTGCTCATGGATTGATCAAATATTCATTTAATATTTCACTCAGTAAGAACAGGCAGATTCTTCAGATCCAGAATACAGCTTCTAGAGACTGGAAGACTTCATGCTTACACCCCAGGATATATTCTGGTTTTAACTGTCCAGATATTTTTCCATTATGTTTCTTAGAATTTTGCATGGTTTTTTGTATTACTCCACTGAGGCACACACATAGTCTGCATTCAACATTACAAAGTGCTATTCTCATGCACTGCAGCATCTTGCTCCATAAGAACAGCTACGTCTCTGCTCATTTTCTGAATGGTTTAGGAGCTTGTTCTTGTTATTTGTGTATCTCTAATATCTATATTTCAGAAAACATTAAAAAAAATACTCACCAAAAAGTACTAGCTACTTTGTATTGTATAAAATTACTACAGATAGCAAATGACTATAAATATTACTGGGTTTTATTTACTGATTCCTGAAGTAGCTGGTGATTCTGGCACTGTCCATCCCTGCAGTGGTGCTACAGGTGCTTCAGCAGTGACCAAATAATTCTCATGTCATTCTTTAAATAACCTTGCCTGCAGAGATCCTGGAATTACTGTTTGAGAACCCCAAAGCAAACAATTATTCTCAAGAGACAGTTCTGATATAGGATATAATGTTTCGACATAACCTCTAAAAAATGCTTGATGTGAAATAAAATATGTTGGGGGGCTGTGGGGAACTTCTACTCCTTGGCCATTGACCATACTGTAGAATATAAAGTTAGAAATTAATAAATCCAAAAAATGTATAATTTTAAAATTTATTCCTGTATTAAAAAATACATTGATTGTGATAATGATAAAATATTATTGTGTAAAATCGTATTTTAATAGCTGTCACTAATAACTTCCAACCTTGCTTTTCAGAACACTTGTATCTCTGAAAATGATATTAGAACTGGAAGAGTTTTGAGGTGTCTGGGTGCATCAACAGTATCATCTGGAGAACTGCCAGTTACTTTAAAGCATACTGGTCCCAAGCTTGTCCCCAAATCAGTGATACATTCAAGACTTCAAACTGCTGCTTTCCATCTGGCTTTCCTCTGCTTCTGAGGAACCCATCTCTATGGGGGAAGGAGGAACATTGGATAAATGCAAGTTTATCTGTGTTACTGTTACTTAGTTAAGTTTTGGTAGTGATCAAATTCTGAAAATTTAGAATTAAAACATCAAACTACTAATTATGAAATTCAGATCTACAGTCTATAGTTTTGCTCTTCTGCAGATCTTTAAATCTCTAAAAAACCCATTAATTTCTATAATGGTAAAATAAAAACTAAGTAAAAAGTGCAGAACACTTGAAAGATCAGCAAGATAGCAAAAATCTACTTAATAAAGAACTTAAACACCTAATATACAGGTGATGTAAATGCCCAGTCCCAAATCACACTGAGGCCTACTTTGAAAACCGAAAGGAGTATAAGGTATATAGAGGAAAACAAAAGAAACCAAAGGTTACAAGGGGAAAATCAGGTTAGCATTAAGATGCAATATAGGACAAGTACATGAAGACTAAGGATTGCTGTTTATTCTGATGCTATCACTAGTAGTAACATCACAAAAAAATAGAATCAGGATTACGTATTCTATTTAGAATAAGACAATGCAAGAGTACTGAACTGCAGAAAAATTTAATTTTCCCCACTAACTCAAGGTGAAATTATTCAGTTTGCTAGTCAATATATTCCAAACAAAATAAACTTGCATGACATTGAAATTAAAAAGATACTTGAGATTTTATCCCACTGAAAATAAGAAACATTTAGGAGCAGTTGTGAAACACTGTTTCATTAATTCTCTCAAATAAAAGTTACAACAATTTTGGAGAAAATTATGTTGCATTTACAATCGGAAGAGCAATACATGACATATAAATTGCTTTTTAGACTGTGATCTTTGCGTATGATAGGGCATTTCCTCCCTCCTAGAAGATGACACAACCTGGCAAATATGGGATGGGTTTATGTAACTTTTTTTTCTCTTGCCTGATTTAGTCTGGTCTAAAAGTTTGCTCCTCAACACTGAGTCAACTCAGCATAGAAGTTTTTTCCTGTGTCTGTCATCTTCATGAAACTCTCCCTGTGTAATTTTTGGTATGCTGTGCTAGGAACTATTGTTCCATCACCTAAATTTCTAACAGATATTCTATTGTTGCTCATTCTTTCTATAGCACCTTTCTTAGAAACAAAACATCATAGGAATGGGATTGCAATTTGCTCACATTTCCAAATAATCCTTTTCACAGTTTGTGGAAAAAGTTGTATGGCAATGAAATTAGGATGCATGTATCCGTCTGTTCTCCCAACAAAACTTATTCCCAGTATTTACTGAACAGAAGGCAATTTTTCTACAGTATTAATGTAATGCCAAAAATCTTTTCCCATGGATAAATATTTGATCACTTTCCAGTATTAGAGTAGCAAGATGTTTCTCTTCCTCTCCAGTATCTGAGAGGAATACTACAACCTAACATATTTCTTCAATTCTCATGCACTATCTTCTAATATACCATGGAATGACCAGGGTATGGCTGCTTCTCTTAGGAACATATCAGTGTTATTAAAGCCCTAAGAAATTTGTTTAAAATTTCCCCTTTCCCTTGCAGGGCTAAACTACACAAGTTCCTTACAGAAGATTTCTTCTTTCAAAAGGCATTTGATGTGTGACTTAGACTCAATTTGATTAACCTCATAGAATATTACTCAAAACAACAACAACAACAACAACAACAAAAAAAAATTCCAAAACCAAACCAACCAATCAACCAAAAAAAACAACAAAAAACCCCTCCTAAACTATAACAGTACCCAGGAGTCAATGAAAGGAATAACAGATCACGCTCTGAGTACACTGACAAGTCTGTATCAGGAAATACTACAGGGGAGTATTTCAACTTAATGTACCAATCTTTAGTTGTGCAATCCCCATAGGGGTGTATTCTGCCACCATTACTCATGTCAAGTAATATATTATGCTAGGAGGTATTGCTACTGACTTCAATTGCAGTTGATTTCATCCTACCTAGTCATAGATACAAAATTCTTCAGCATCAGAAATTGCAACTGATAGAGATTCTTGGCTCAGCTTAAGGTATCTGTAGTTCCTCAACTAAGTAAATAAGTAAATATCAACTAAGTTGATAAGTAAATATCAAATATATATATCCTAGTTGTACTTTTGATACACTATTGAGAATGCCATTTTTGAAGTATATTTCTCAGTCTAAATAAATCCTACTCTTAAAGATTAAGGGAATATTAAAGCTTAAACTGTGAAGTGTGTGGTTATACTGAAGATCTCTCATGTATATGACCAGTAAAAAAAACCAAAACAAAGGTGACCACCCAGAAAAAGATCAAGCCCCGTCCAGCAAATCTGAACTTTGTATTGTCTGAAATGAAAAGGACTGAAGAATATCTGACCCATTCATACATCTGGAGTCTAACACTCACAAACATTATTTAAATATGGCTTAATACCTTTTATAATTTTACTGAACTGTTCTTGCCAGGATTTTTTTTTTTCTCATTTTAAAAGTTGAACTATGTCAACAAACTTTAGTCATCTAATATTATTCCGATGCTTTTCCCAGCAGAATTATCATTCATCATGCAACATTAGCAGTGCCGTATCAGATTGAACAATTGTCATGTGGGGAAGAAAACCTGGACCATGAGAAGGAAAGCTGCGGAGGCAATATCCAGACATCAGGGGTTCCACTACAGGGCAACTGAATTAAATTGTAAAGAAAACCAAAGCTTTGGAAGATATATCCTTATGGGAATTGATGTCAAAAAGTCACTGTTCTTGCAGCCATGTAGTCAAATAGGCTTATCACAGCAGGTAAAGCTCTTCCAAAGGCATATGAGTTATCATAATTCTCCTCTTTTCCCCTTGGAAGGTGAGTTATTCTTGATGAAATTGCTTCAGTTTCCAAAAAAAAAAAAAAAAAAAAAAAAAAA
>VWZU01000762.1:1789011-1821511 GCA_013397095.1 Sterrhoptilus dennistouni
AAAAAAAAAAAAAAAGAAAAAAAGAGTTCAAGATTGTTTCAGAGTTTATAGAGCACTTTCTTAAATGCATCTCACATAGTAGGTAAGGTAGATGTGAAGTTGTTTTACTGCTACAATTTCATGGGTTTTGAATTAGCATAAGGGGCTGGAATTATTCAAGGATGGAAGTTAGCATTAGCGCTGGAGCTAATTAAGCTTACCTAAGCAGTTATACTCTCGTTTTGCTTTTAGCATGGGAGAAACAAGATGCTTTGTTGTGTAATTAAGAACAGTAGGCCACTACACAATGTTGGCAAAGCTCTTTTCCATAGTAAGAGCTGCACAATGTCCTCAACTGCACAACATTAATTGTTAGATGGAACAGTAATATTTTGAGTAGTGTAAGTGGTTTTGCATCGATGTTAACAATCAGGCAATAATTTTGTGTCGTACCTCTATACATTTTTAATAATCCTGGGACTTCTGTCTGTCAATAAAAGATAATCTGTAATAGACCTGAAAATGTATTTATATGCTATTATCTTTTTGTGTGTTTCCATCTTCCAGGTAAAGAGCATCTTTAAACAGTATTGTCTTTTTTTATTCATTTCGATTTTTGTTTTGCAATAGTGCCAGTCTTGAGCCTAAAAAGTTAGAAGATTTGCACAAAATGGCATTTTTTCTCTTTTTTTGAATTTTCTGTTATTCTTGGATGATATTTTCAAGCTGTTCTCCACAGCTATGAAAGCTAGAAACATGCACATTTTAAAATGAAAGGTGAGAGTCTCTTGTTATCGCTTGTGTCCAGCAGCTGGTGCTTCAAGTACAGCATTAAATAGTGCAAGACTTACGATAAAGCAGCAAGAGCTGGGTTAGTTTGGGAATATGGGTTATTGGTGGAAAATAACATTCAGCATTGGCTAAAAAGGAGACATTCGGTATGGGATGGGATTTGGTTTCTGTGAGTGATTTCTAAAGCTGCTCTAAGGAGCTTGACAATGTCTGTTTCCAAACAATTTTTGTTGTTGCTAAACCAAAAAGGCTGCAACAGAAAGGGAAAACTGACTTTCTTAAAAATGCTGTCAAAGGCTTAGAATCAACCTCCTAGCACACTAAAATGAAGAATGTTTAATTGGTCTCTTTAGCTTTGTCATTAGGCATTTATTAACTATTTGCAACAACAGAAAGCAGAAGTAGTTGGAAAAACCTTTCAATTTCAATTTTTAAGCTTGGGGAGCAGGAGGTTGAGTTTGTCTCTCTATGGGCACTACAAATTGTGACTTACCGGGGGACAGGGCAGAGTCAGTCTGCCAGGTCTACAAGGTAATGCTTTGTGCTTATCAGAAGTCCAAAAGAGAGCATGAGAATAGTTTCAATTACAGTACACTGAAAGATGTATTTCCTAGCAAAATAACCTCAGGCATAAGAAGAGGAAAAAGCCCCTTCCTTGGGCCATGTTCTAACCCTCCTTACATTGTGTTTACTGGTGAATGTCTGGGGATTGTCTAGGAATTTGTACTAAAATTAACTTGCTTGCTAATTTCTGCAGTTCTGTTTACCTGTGCTTGTAGGGAATGCCATTTCGGCTGGACAAGGATGGGAAAAAGGAATGGTTAACCTTGCCTCCAATTGTGCTACTTAAAAGGTCAAATTTGTCAGTGAAGTTTAACACTGACCTTGCCTTTTAAGCTGTATACATCCGTGTTCCCACCAATTCCTTCTTTCCTTTGACCTTACATCAACTCTTTTTTGCAAAATATTTTATCAAGTGTCAATAATAAAATTAAGCAGGTAACATCTGACTACTAGATGATTATTCGTGACTACTAGATGAAAATTCGAGGCATGCTATTCACTCCTGGACTCCAGCATTTCATTTTCTTTTTCTTGTACATCTTCATTCAGCAAAATACACTTAATATAATTTTAGAGATGTGTATAGTCTCTGAGAAATAAAGGATGACTTGCCTGCTTAAAGTCAGATATGCTTTTGAGCATTTTTCTGAACCATGCCCTAAAATGAATTTGAAAAAAAAGCCAAAGTAGATCAAATATTCCTCATTTTATGCATTGAATTTCTTGCCTACATTCATTCATTGGGGCAAAATTGTAGGGGCATTTAAAAGGAGTTTAAAGTTCTAGGTGGCTGGCTCATTAGACAATTTAATTTGTTATTTTGGGTTTTTTTATTGTCAGGATCCATTCATGGATATCCACTATGGACAAGAATTGTTTCTTAAATTTTGTTATGGTCTTTAGTTATTCAGAAACAACATCTTAATCATCTTGGAAAATCTCCACTTCAAAATGAGCTATTTTCCCCAGCATCAAACAGTGTATGTCACTCATGATTATCAGAAATGCTAAATTGACTTTGAAATAAAATATTATCCAGAATTTGGAAGAATTTACAATTTCTTTAGTCAAATATTTTGACCAACTCCCTTTTATCAACAGGAGTGAGCTTGCTACTGTACTGGTATATGAAATCTACAGATATCACCTTTCAGTCTAGATTGGACAAGATAATGCTGAAGATTGCTGATTCAAAACCCCTCTCTCTCTTTTTTCCCCCTCTTTTAAATTTTTTAATTTCTTCTCTTTTTTTGTACAAAAAGGTACAGTGACAAATTTTTATTTATTTATAAAAATGCATACATTTATATATACTTTGTAAACCTATCTAGTTTGCTGTCCACATTCTTTTTAAACATGAACTACTCCATACAACTCTGCCAGGAGCAAAATAGCCCATAGTATAACTCCTCCATAATGGAATCATTTAAAATCATGACTTATTCCGGGTCTAAGGCAATCGTACATTATTTTTAGCTGTTTCTGCTCTCCTTGACACTGGCATGGGAGTCAGGTACTTAAGATCCTACACCACAGGATTTCAACTGGAATAATATATCTATAAGATATCTCTTCCGCTTAAATTTAAAGCTATTTAATTTGTGAACTGATGTTTTTCCTCAAAGCCAGATGGATTAAACAATGTCAGAAAAGAGAGCAAATAACAAGCCAGTAATTTAGCCAATATGTCTACAATCAAATAAAGCCTCAAAAAAATGGAAAGGGTTCTGTCCTAGATAGCAAACTTTCTGTCATAATAAACTTACTGGTCTGAATTTCAAATTATTACACAAGCATAAAGAATCTCAAAATACATACTTAAACTAAATAAACTTTTAGAGATACATATACATCGTGATTTTCTACAGTGAGACACTTCCATTTCATCTTCAAAGTCTTATGCTAAATGTAGAAGGAAGCCATTAACGTCCCATCATTTATAAATGATCTCTGCTTCTACATAATGCTTCAAAGCCATTTTTAAGCCATTTAAGCTTTTTCAATTTGCACTAAATATCTACCAAGAGATTATATTTTAGAATTTAGAGCAATATTTAAACTGATCTGATAGACTTAATTTAAAATAAATTTTAGTATAAAAAAAATCTTTTCTCAAGATATATAGCACTTGATTTCCCTCTTCTGATCATCCAGAGAGAAAACAGAAGCTTTAATGTTAGGTTCTTTGAGTTGTTCCTAAGCTATTAACATACAGGGTATCCAGAATACAAACCATCACTATGGCTGTAAAAGCTATGGCTTGTGGCACTCAAAACTGATTCTTGCTTTTAAACACATTAAAACAATTATTTGATAATTATTATTATACAAAAAAATATTATTCAATTTTTTAAAAGAAAAAGGAGAAAAATATTTTGTTGTCTTGCTTTTTAAGAAACAAAACTGATAATAATCTGCAAGGATCACCTACCCTTCCTAAAGTGGTGGGTGGCTAGAAGGAAAAGCAGTTCGTAAAATAAGGGTTCTTCTAAAAAATTTTGTATGATAATGCTAATGGACTAGAAATGGGAAATACCAGGTCAGAACCAAATCCTACTGCAGGCTACATCCAGTCGTCACTTGGCTACCCCTTTCTCATGCATCTTTTCTCACTACACGTATCCTCCAATCTGACAGAAATAACTCTGGGTTAGAAACTGCTTCATAGAGGTTACTCTACGTTTTTCAGGCAAAATGGAAATGCAGATCTTTCCATGCTAACTATTAATACTCTTTAGCTTTTTAACTGTTTGAGGCAGCAACAGTAAATCTGTATGTTTGCACATTGCCTCTGGCAACTACTACATTATACTGAATAAAAATTATGGAGAGAGGACTTCTGCTGAAAACCACTGTCTTCACCACACTGCCTGCTCTGGATTTTTTTCAGTACTTACCATAATAAAACAACCTTGGAGTGGGCATTGTGTCAGGAGTCAAAGGGATAATGATGATGTGGCCATCAACAAGGAGTATTTTGCTAAGAGCCAAAACCCTTTCTAAGTTGGTATTAAGTGAATCTCAAGTAGAAATTGTCATACAATTTTTATGACTGAGGGGAAACATTAGCCCAGTAACTCTTGACTTTATCATTATAATTTTATATTCAATTAATACACATTTTAATATAAAAAACAGTTTCCTTGGAAATATAAGGAAGAATTTCTGGCCTGTTTGAAACAAGCAGATGGTGAATGAAGGGGGAAGATGGAAACAGAGGTATTCACCAAATTTCTCCATTTTTCACCTATTCACCAAGAAAATAGATAGTCTGCTTCAGCACCACAAGCAGCTTTTCAATGAGCTGGCTAGAAGGACTTACAACAGTAATACTATTCTGCTAGCTTGTCTTGTACATGCAGTAAATATTATATTTTCACCTAAACATTATAAAAACCTTTAAAAATAAGTCATAAGAGAGCATACACAGAAACACAGGATGATTTCTCACAGTCACACTGTACTGAAGGATAGACATGGGGCAGTATCTCATAATGAATTATTTGTGTTCTGGAAGTAATTATCTCCGTTCAAGGAGATACCAATTTCCTTAAATGATTAGGTATTTTAGAATCCTAGAATATCTCAAGTTGGAAGGACCCATAAGGATCATTGAGTACAACTCCCTGCTCTTCACGGAACTACCTAAACCACAGAACTAAGAGCATTGTACAGAACTCTTCAAATTCCGAGAGGCTTGGTGCCATGATGGCTTCCCTGGAGAGCCCGTTCCAGTGACCACAACGGTCCCAGTGAGGGACCCTTTCCTAATGTCCAACCTGAACTCCCCCTGATGTGACTTCATTCCATTGCCTCGTGTCCTGTCACTGCTCAGCAGAGAGAGGAGAGCAGCTCCTCCCATCCACTGAGCCCTTGAGGGAGTTGTCAACTGCAGTGAGGTCACCCTGAGCCTTCCCTTTTCCACACTCAACAAACAAGTGACCTCAGCTGCTCCTCCTAATTCTTGCCCTCAAAACTTTTCACCATCTTGGTCACCCTCACCTGGACATGCTGTAATGGTGTGATGTCCTTTTTGTTGCACCCAAAACTGCACACTGTGCTCGAGGTGGGGCTACAGCACTGCAGAGCAGAGTGGGACAATCCCGCCCCTTGCCCAGCTGGGGATGCTGTGCCTGATGCCCCCCAGGACACAGCTGGCCCTTTTGGCTGACAAGGCACACTGTTAACTCCTATCAACTTGCTATCTACCCAAACTCTACAGGGCTGCTCTCCAGCCTCTCATTCCCATATTTATGTATATAATCAGAATTTCCCCGTCCCAGGTGGAGAAATGTCCACTTCTCTAGTTAATTTTCATGTGGTGGGTGACTGCTCAACTGTCTAGTCTACCCAAATCTCTCTGTAAAGCCTCTCTGATCTCAAAAAAGACCATGGCACTTCCTAGTTTGGTATCAGGAAAACTTGCTTTGTGTACATTTGACTTTTGAATCCAGAAAATTTATAAACATATTAAAGAGCACTGACCTAAAATTGAGTCAAGTTGATAATTTGATTAATACCTCATTCAACCTTTTGTCTGTGGTTTTATATAATTACAATTCAACCAAAATCAGAAAATTCAAATGATGTTTTGCCTTTCCCACAACTGGCCAAAGCTGCAATAATTTCTGAAATGAATGCTTCTTTCTGTATGCTTTGAAAGTAATGTTCTGCCACCTTTTAGTGACCTTAAGAGACACCTCAATCAATGTGAGCAAAGGTGTCTGAGCATGGCCCTCACAATACAGGATTCAGACTATATTGGTTACCAGTACTTGTTGGGGTTTTTTTGCCAGAAACTACATTTGCAGTGGCACTGCCAGAACTTTCCATTGTTGTCTTTCCTTCCCTTCAAGCTACAATCCTTCTCCCATGGGAAAAGGTGTTGAGCATCCTAGTAGCACAAAGATATTTAACAATCTCTTTCTTCCATGTTCTCCACTGATAACTTCAATCCTGTGTTCACTGAAAATTACCACAGCAGATCATGAATGTGCTGAGCAAAATTATCCTGAAATCTTTTAAAAAGCCTTGATGCTGTTAATATTTGAGCATTTATCAAGAGCTCAATGGGTTTGATGGCAATAGTAAATTGTTGAGAAGAGCCATTACAAACTCTAGCTATATTAGTTCAAGTGTGGGGAGTAGCTAGAACAAATATAGTAAGTGGCTAGTAACAAAAGATGTTATTTATGTGGCTAGATCTGACACAGAAATGTAGAAGAAGAACTAAAGCATTGAGGTAGGGTCAAGGCCACCACGTTTTCACAATAATCTGGGAAAAGCAGTGTGTTCTAAAGATTCCCCGATTCAAATATTTGTGATTTTGTTCCCTCATCACAGTTGCTTTTTGTTACCTGTGACACTTGGTTGCCCGTTTGGTTTTGCAGCACTTAACATGTTAGAGTGATGTCTTCAAATTTTAAGGTTTTCCAATCATTTTCTGGTTTCCTGATGAATTAGCCTGTCAAAACCACTTTTTAACAGATATTGTAATAATTGAGTATTGAATATCCATTTGAATTGTTGTAGATAAGTACTGAACTGGGTAGCCAAAACCACCCCAACTTATTATTGCTGGTAGATGCTTTTCCACGGTAAATAATTGCTATCTGGAAAAATAATTTACTTTTTTATTATCAACACTGATGGGGAACAATATAAAAATTACAGACTCCTTAATTCTGCAAAATCCTTGGCATAAAGAGATGGAATAGGGTTTTTTAAGATTACTTATTTTCTTTCACTTGCTATTTTTGAGTGAGATTTTGGAGTTTATCTATTTTATACTAATGTTTTTTTAAGCCAACAATTTGATAATTTTTCTGCCTTGGATAGACATGGAATTTAGTGCATAAATTCATTCCTATCTTTACAAAATTAATCCTCTTTGGGTATATAAACTAAATAGTTTCATGTATATTGCAAAATTAGAATTGATGTCTATACATTTGAATTTTTGTTTTGCTATAGATCGATTAACTCCATTTTTACAGCATCTTGGAAACTAAAAATCAAAAAAGTCCTCATTTGGAAATTGTTTACATCTGTACAACTGAAAATCTTGCATTCTGAATACAAGCTTCAGATTAACATTAGACATTGTGAAATCTCTTTCAAAATACATCATGAACAGTAAAACAGAACATTTCTATAAAACGATTTATATAGAGGTGCTAATCTAAATACAAATGCTGTGCTTCAAAAGCTCAGATCAGTTAGGAAAATGTTCTCTCTAAAGAATTTGAAAATTAAAATGCCTGCATGTTGAAACACATCTTAATTTAAAACGCCTAAAAGTAAGTAGCAATCATCTTATTTTTCTGTGTGACACAATTATGGAATAACAAGGAGGAACATTTTTGAAGTATATTTAACAAGTAGCTTGTTTCAGCCTGGATATTAGCTTGATTTACCATCTGCAGAATTACCAATAACATGATGCATTTATTACCCGTAAAAGCTATTAGCAGGTCATTTTGTTCAGTTCATCATATGTGTCTTGAGACACAATCTGGCGTCTAACAGATTTTCATACATTGATGTCACAGAGAATCAGACTGTTCTTTAATTGATTGTTTCTTGCTAGACTACTTTGATTAAAACAGGTTGTGCTATTTGCTTTTAGTTCTACATTTCTCTACTTTAAATGCATGCCCAGGAAAACCAGAAATTATTCTCATTTCCCTAGATTTGTCTATCTCAATGTGTGTGTGATAATCCTTGTAATCAAGCTGTTTAAAAACTGTTCCAGTTATTCTAAACCCATTGCTCCCTTCCCAATTAATACAATCAACACAATGTTTTAAAAGCTATTCATCTTTCCAGGCCAAATAGTTACAGGAATTTTAGATCTTAAGCCTTGGAGAAATGAGTGCATACAGAGGAATGACATGTGAAGAAAGTGATTTTTTTTCCCTTTAATTTACTGAGGGCAGGCCCATAAGCTGGGCTCTTGCAGTAGGAAAAGAGGCAACTGCTCTAAATAACAGGATGCACCAGAATATCTGTGGACATTTTACTTGGTGCTTAATTTGAAAGCACTGTTTCATCTGTTCCCCAAAGGCCCAATCTGTGCTCTATGGGGAATAGAATATATATATAATGTAGTTTATATTTTTCCTTCTTCAAGAATCAGAAATCTGAAACAGGACTGGATGTATCAAGGAAATGAAAATAAATGAAAATAAAAGAATGCTGGTTTTAAGTTTATCAGGTGCATAATTCTACCAAAAGTATCATGGTTAACAAAATTCAATTTACTTTTTGAACTGTGAACTTACTTTTTCACTTGGTGATAATTCTCAGCTGATTTTAATTGGTATAATTACCTAGCAATTAATGGATTTATGTAATCTTACATTGTCTAAGGATTTTTATTTATACTAAACTCTATTACTTATTTATGCTTATTATATATAAAAAAGTCACTGCATGCAAAAATACATGGCCCAGGTAAGACTGGAGTAAGGCAAAGTAAGACAAGCATAAAACTTGTGCTTTTTCCTTTTGCTTTAAGAAGTGATTTATCCTGCATGGCATTTTTTCATGTTGTACCATTTTTGTTGTATATAATTATTCTGCATGTTTGTACTCACTATGAATTGCCTACAAATGTAAATGGTACAACTACCTGCAGTAATGTGGATCATCTGTAAAGCTGAGCTCTCAAACACAGTGATTTCTCATTCTTGCTTACACAGTTTGTTGGCTCTTTTATGTGTGATGAATACAGAAAAATATAAATAAAAAGTACTACAGAAGTTTAAAAAATTGATTTTTTGACATCTTTTATATTGCTAAAATTATTGATTGTAATGTAAAGTAGAATTTTCTATGTTCATTTTTACATACTACATATAATAATCCGTCCAGAGACAGATGCCACAGTATTTATGGCTATGTGATATAAATCACCTGAAGAGAGAAGAATTAAAAGAAAATCAAACTGAGAGGGGGAGGCAGGAAGGGAGGGAAGGGGAGAGAGGGAGAGAGGGAGAAAGGAGGGAGGGGCAAAACCTGCATCCTGATGAGTTGCACTTTGCCCCATCACAGATACAAGGTCAATACTCTGTTTCCCTTAAGCTACAATTCTGTTCCTAAGTAAAGTTATAGTAATACTAGAACTCTCTACATCTCTTCAGTCATGATTATATGAATACAGAGATACTTCAAAAAGCCTAGTATGTCAGCTAATCCTTTTGCCTTTTCAAATTTACTCCATACATACACATAAACAGAAGACACCATGGCTCTAAGCGGACACATCTAAGTTTAGGAGTATCTTAGACTCTAGCTAAAGAGAAAGGAAATTAGCCACACGTGATGGGAAAAATAAACTCAGGCAATGAGAGATCTATCAAGGCCCTTAAACCATTCTACTTTCTCTTCCCATCATGACATTAAAGAATTACATCTGTGCCACCAAGTTAGCATCTCACTTGTCTTTCAAATAAAAGGTAGGTGTATGCTGTGGCTTAACCTATCTATCCCAACAATGATAGCAGAGTCATGGGGTCCTTTGCTCTCACCAGCTACTTAATACAAATATTCAGAAGAGGTAACCTATTCCAAGAATAGTCCATTCCATACCAACCTTTTAGAGACTACTTGAAGAAAAGCGTACTTAACTGACCTACCTATTCAGGCAGGTACATAACATTACTGCTTTTCAGAAAATGGTTTGGGGAGCACCAAAGGAATGAGCAAGAGAGACTGCGCACCAGTGATTTGCTTTGGCAGGACAGGAAGTAGTGGCAGGTATGAAAAGAAACAAGCAGGGAAAAGAATGGTAATGACAAGAAGGCATAAGATCCTTTGGAAAAAGAGACACTTTCAAATGTAGGAGGAGAGTAACAAAGAAATACTGCAAAAGAGTCAGATAGGTGTATGATAGGACCTAAAGTGAAAGCACTGTATACAAAAAGAGAGGTGGTGAAAGTAGACAAGCAGTCAGCACTGGACAGAGAAAGTGCAGCCAAAAAAACCGTCATTGCTTTTCCAAATGTTGAAGATCCCTGCTTTGACAATTTCCTAAATGTTTTCTTTCCAGAAGTCCCTATAAAGAAAGGGTGTCTTCCAAAGGAGAGGAAAAGCTAGCCCCTTGGCTCTCAATGATTACTGGTGTCTGTTTTCAGATCAATGATTTGCTTCAGTGCAGTCTTACTCCTTCCCCTACCCCATCTACAGACTGTTTTGTTTTGTTTTGGTTTTTTAACTGTCTTTGCCTCCTCCTCACCACTGGAGAATCTTGACTTTCCCAATCTCATTTCTACTTCGGTACCTTAGCCAGTGAGGAAATTTAACAGAGGAGATAAAACACAAATACAGCCAAGTTTTTGCATTTCCAATAATAATTAAAAAATAATCCAGTTCCCATTACTATTCTGATTATCTCAACAAACTGAAAGGTGGGCCTCTTGGAGTAAAATATTCCCAAAATACAGTCCAAAGGTTTTTGCATTACTGAGCTCTGAATTTTGAAAATATCTACTTCTTCTGTCACACAGAGGGGTGGAGTTTGTATTACTCTCACTTAGAAATGCACTTTTGCAAGAGATGGTAGGTAAAGACTACATGATGCCCCCTTTATTCAAAAGCATTTAATTTCTATTTAAGATGCATTAAGAATTTGCTCTATGTTCTTGCACTCTTTTTCACTCTTTTCCCCTTCCCCTTCTCCCCCTTCATTTTTCTTCTTTTTTGCCTCTGGTTTACAATGTAATATTTTTCCCTGTGAATAGTTCATAATAGGAACTCCAATAACAACCCTCTACACTGCACAGCAAAAAAAAAAAAAAAAAATTCAAAATATTATCAATGAATAAAGACATATACTTTTGTCTTTTATTTTAGTTACAAGTCCATTTAAACCTCCAAAATAGGAAAACACTACTTCTTCATTACCCAAATGTTAGAAAATAAGAACAATTTAAAAAGTGAAATCTTACAGAGGTCGGATATTTGTAAGCCTCTCGAAGACCAAAAATATTTTCCAGTCTGTAGATGTATAGAAAATAACTTCAGTAATTAATGACATGCAACCATCTCTGGTGAAGGCCTTGTCAGTCATTCAAAGCAGGCACACATCACATCAATTCTATTTTGTTGGTGATGGTGGGGAATACTATGAGCAACAAATCTTTCTCAAACTACAGAGCAAAAGAAGATACAGAGATTGTAATTGTAAGAGTATGGAAAATTGCAAGGATACAAGAAAGCAATGCCAGATCTCTTGCAAAAAAGTGCTCTGAGCTTTCAGCAACCAGAAACTGCCGGACCCCACTCCTGCTTCTAAGTTAAACTGAGAACCTTGAGAACAGACTGAGATTTTCATTCGGTACATACTCAGAGGAAAGAGTGCCACCTACTGAGAGCAGGCATTGAAACATGGCTTGTTCTTCCTGATTTAACACATTCACCCTCTCTACTTCCTAACAGGTAAAAAGCCATGAGCATGTTTTAATATTCCAGTCTAGAGGTATATGTATGTTTTGTGGATTTTCAAATTTAAAAGAAAAAACAATCACATACAGAGTGTGAAAATTTGCATTCAAAGACCCCAACGAGCCAATATGACTTTGGACAACTGGGTTAATCACAGAACAGGCAACATAATTTCTGGTGGATTTAGTCTCCTGGTCAGCAGTAGGACATAAGCTGAGGCAGTGGATGAGTTAACTATAGTAACAAAACTGAAGAAAGGAGTTATTTTTTTGAGGAAAGGAGACAAAAAGAACTGACTCGTCTAGCAAAATACATCTTTCTTAAATTTCTGAAGATATTTTGAACATTACTGATTTTGTTTTTACAATTGTGGTGTCTGTTCACTTTTCCCCGTTTTACATATCATTGCATCACCACTGGTAAAAGTGACATATGAGCCGAATGTTTTATATGGAATTAAGCTGCACAGAAATAATGGCATAGAGTAGATGGCCCATACTACCAATTGCTGACAATGTGCTTGACTGCACTCAACAGTATTATCTGGTTCATGAATACAGATCAACCATTTCGGCTACTCTTAAAAAATATTATGCTGTTGCAAGAAAAATAATATTGTTTCAGGCATACAAAATATTTATGGGACAATTCAGCATCACTGCAAAGTGCAGAATAGGGTAGGAAGGAAAGGCACAGGGGAGAGAACAATTTTGGCAGAAGAATGTACCAGAGATAAGAGCCATAGTGCTGCTTACTCCTGCAAAGCTGCAGCCTCTGTGTGCCCTGCACGCTCGCCGGCAGCGGGTCAAGGGGCAGAGCCTTCACATGCTAACATAAGGAAAATCAATTTCAGCCCTCAGCGGACTCAACGACTGGAACAAAAGGCAACCCAAGCAATTGCTCTGTGGCACTTCACATACTTCTGGCATGGTGCAGGCAGCCCACCACTCCCAAACAATGTGCTGGTTCTAGAGCAGCCTGAGAAAAAAACACAGACTTCCATGAAGTCTCTGGCTGCACAGATACACACAGATAAGACTTTGGATTCAAAGTTCTTTATGAAGAAGTACAACCAGCTCTCTGCATCTAAAATTGTCCTTTGGCCAAATAGAGCTCTTTATTTCCTTAAGACAGCCATTAAAATACACGGAATAAGCTAAGGTGGAATGACTAGTTTGTACTAAGTACAGCTATCAGAAAACAAGTGTAAGGCCCAGAACTTATTTTTAATTAAAAGCTCATTGTTTGACATTTAAGTACACGCTACACAAGACCAATCTTTCTGTGTTTCATGGAAGGAAAATTCTTGTCAGCCCTCCTGATCGCTGCACAACTGCAAAGGACTGACTCTTCTCTATTATTACTTCTTAAGCTCTAGAAATCAATGGGCCCAAGATGAAAGCAGAATGTAGAAGGGCAAAAAAATTGGAACAAGGAGAAGAAGAATAGTTCTTGTCCTGGAGAATTTACTAGTGGATATCTCTGATTTTCTAGCTTTCCTAAAAGAATTTTGACTCACCTCAAACTCTGATATTTTGTGCACAGGTTGCTTTACTTGTTACAGAAAATGTTCTTGAGCCTTAATCAGTGTTAGAGAAACTCTTCAAGGACAATTCACCCAGTATTATCCACCAAAATCAACAAATCAAGTTGTGACGTTTAGTTATGAAACCAAGCAGACTAACTGGGTAAACTTTCTGGGTTGATACCCAAGAATTGCTGTTTGAAATACCAAATCACAGACCCGTCCACTTGCACTGTGCTCCTTGGCAGGAGATGCAGTGCCGTGGTCCAGCTCTTTTCTGGAGCGTGAGGATGCCGCCTTCCTGACAAGGGTGCAGGGAGCTGGCCCGGCTGCTGGATCCGCACTGCGCCAGCGACACTCGCTCTGGTCTGCCTGAAACACTGACTCATCCTTCTTCGTAATACATCATGTGCTATTTGCTTGAATGTGGTACAGCTATGTTTATGCAAAAATAAAGAAACTGGATAATGACTCCTAATGATAACATATGAAGTCTAAATCATTTTGGAGGAGCGGAGTTAAACGCAAGCTGCTTGTTTACTGTCATAATTAAGAAAAGTATTTGAACACCCAGCTAACATCATGCACTGTTAAAGGTCTGTAGATCATCTGCAGAAGAAAATGTCACACTTTTTACATTACCAGCTTCAAGCAGAAGTGTTTAATCTCTGAATATTCAAGCTATCTGCTTCAAAATGCCAGAGATTTGTATTTACGTCTCCACGTGCACAGTAGTCTTACTCCCTCCAGTAGGACCTGCCAGACACTGTCCACTAGTTCCCTAACAAGCCCCTCCATGGGATAGGGATATCTGTGGTGGCTCTCATCAAATCAGGGTGACAGACTAATCACACTGGGAGTGCCATATATGAGAGCAGAAATGGGGGGAATATCCCCTGCATGTTTTTTGCCTCCATTAGAGCAGTTTAAAGAAAATGCTATGTCAGTGGGTTTGATGTATCCAGGGACTGAATGTAAACAACATGGTACAACTCTAGAAACTGCCATCATAAAATATTTTAAGAGGCAGAGTAGAGTAAAATAAAATAAAAATGTCTTTTTATGTGATATCTCAGAGTAATTCAGGATTTATGGTACCTTAACCTTTAGAATCCAAAATATTAAGCTATGTTTCTTAGAGATAATAACTCGGTTGTCCCTCACTTACGTGTCTTAGATAAAAGCCTACTGCCACAGAATCCATGAATGCTCAAATACCCTTGCGGGCCTTTAGTAGTAAATCTTATGGAATAGCTTATGGCCAATGTAATGGCCCACAGTAGCCTGCGAATATCATGAATTCTAATAATACTTACATCAGTAGAAACATGAAGTAATGTCTCCATTGTAATTAAATGATGTATTTAGAGCAGTGCACTAAATGGTCCCCTAGTGTGTTGGTGATATATTCTAATAGTCTTCTCTTTACAGCCCCCACACGGTAATATTCATGCTTTATTCTGGAGGGCTTTGCTTCTTACTGAACATTTGAATTGCAACATTAAGTGGTAAAGTGGATTACAGCAGACCTCCATGAATATGGATTCAGATCAAGAATCTAAGTGCTTAAAAAAATAAAATGTTACTATTTAAACATAATTATTACCAAAACATTTTGATATGGAGGGATGTCACGAGTTTCCTTCTTCTTTTTTTTTTTTTTAACACACGTCCTGGACCCAGCTCAAATTTGCTGCAATTTTATACTGAGCAGGTGTAGACATCTGAGTTTAATTCACCTAAATAATTTTCACTGCAGTTTTGGAATTTAATTTTGGTTATTTAAGATATAAATTTATTTTAATAATTATGTTACTACTGTATTTTAAATGAAATTCTGGAAAAAATCAGGCTACACTACGTTGTCACCTCATAAGACTGCTGCTGATTGTAAATGGTTCACATTTATAAAAGGAGCCTCTGCTGCTTTAGAGAGAGAAAAAAGAAGTCTCTTTTCTCCTGATTAGGTAGCAAAAAAATGTTCATTTATGTATTTCTACTCTTTATTTTCCCAGTAAATCAGCCAATAATATAACAGCTGGAGGTACTAAGGGCCTGAGGCAAAGCTAAGGGCACTTCAATATATCCAGGCATGGCCAGAAATTGTGGAATATTAGGAAGCACATTACAGTACAGGTAAAACTGTGGCTGACATCTTGTTATGAAGCAATATTCTATATTATTTTTAAAGAAAAGCTGATTTTAGCATTTGAAAAAATATTAGAATAAAACCATCTCTATCAATAAGATGTTTTATTCACTGTGTCTCAGCTTTTCCAATAATTACTTGTGAAACACTGTTTCCTTCTGGCACTCATAAACAAGCAGCATTTTCAGAACACTGCTCCAGATAAATTCTTGAGGAATTCATGCATATGGCATATAGATTTTCATGTGATTAAGCATCAGTTACCCATGCATGGCATTACTTGTCTCTGCTTAATTCTGCCAATATTTTTGTTATGTGGTTCTTTCTGTAATAACTGGTATTTGTGTAGGAAAACTTGAGGGGTTTTGTTTGGTGGTTTTGATTTGGGGTTCCTTTGTCTACTTCAGGACCAGTAACTAAATCAGCAGTGTAGTTATGATGGCCCCCCTGTTTTGGAAATGAATGAGCCCTGTAGTTATAGCTTCTAAAGAAGGTATTTTGCCTTAGCACAGAGAACAGTCATTCAGTTGGAAACATGCCTAGGTTGCCCAGCCATTAGCACAACCTATTTGGCTAAAGCTTTCCTTGCAGGATGGTATATTCATGGTTACCTTCACTTCAGACTTTGGAAAGACCAGTTTGACCTTAAACTTCCAGAAACAGATCATCCACATCTAGATTTTGCCACTGTAGGGCAAGCTGCTGAATGAAGCAACTGTTGTACGTCAAAAATGCTTTAACCTTTAGAAAATAATAGCCTGAGTTTCCAAAGGGCATACATTCAGAAAAGCTGCAATCCTTCCTGCTCTAGCCCTAAATTTTACCTATTCCTAGAAGTGATAATTTTTAAGGTTTTAAAGTATGCTCTTCACATATCTCTCAGATGCCTATGCCCTGCCACTTTCTGCCTAAAGTAGAGGTGCCAAGATGCAGTGTTCTGACAGTGTTCCTGAATGACTCCTGAGCTGCTGACAGCAGAAGGTTTTTGTTAAAAAAAAAAAAAAAAACGTTGATCTTGTGAACACTTCCACCACCCCCCCACCACCCCCCCAATTTTGTAGCCATAAAAGATGTGGATAAGATATAAAGCTTACCTTGTTAATGCAAATTATTTTTAACATCTTTAACAGCTACATTTACTCTTCCAGTTTAAGATCTTGGTCAGTAGAGTGATGGAGCCCAAACAAAGACAGCCAGGAAAGGAGTAAATTTAATGCAAAAGCAGAAAATGTAGAAGAGTTGTCCTGCTCTGACAAGCCAGCCTAAAGGCCACTTTAAGAAAGCGAGTTTTTACTTACCAAAGCTCTAGGTACTTCACATCCCTCAGTAGGAGAGTCCCTGGTCACAGGTGGGTGACTCATGAAAGAAAGTATTGATTTCTGACTTATTTTAATTTTGTTAGAGTACTCCAAAGAAGGCAGACTAGAGAAAGATCACTTTGATCAAGGCAGATAATTGTTTTTTTGGTTATTACCTCAAGAAAGGTCATTCAGTTTGGCTACAAACAAAACAATGTTGTTTGAAATCATTTGGCCCTGGAGGCTCTATGTAAAGATACTAAGGAGAATTCCTTAGGAAGAGCTGGGGGCTGTGGTCTGGATAACAGACTCACAGAAAAGGTCTAAATATCACATCAAAGATCAAAAATGTTTCAAACTCCACAACTGGGATTCCTGGCAGAGGATGAATCTGAATTTCAACCACATTATGCTGGGGCAGAAGACCCTGTTTTCTCTGACTTCCAAGTATAGAGGAAACAAATTTGCTACCTTGACATTGAATACCCTCAGTGGTATTCCTAGGGTAATTGTAATTAGGTGCTGCCAAAGGCAAGTTTGTCTGTCTAGGAGATAAAGTATTTTATGGGGGTAGTGCAAGACAGTGAAATTACATATTAAATAAATTTTAAACTACCTAATTGAAATGTAACTAAGGTAAACGTGAAAAATCATAACATTCTGTTAATTGTTAATTCCTTTTCGACTCAGACATCAGGAGAGAATTGGTACCACTACAACTCTTTGCCATAGTAAAAAAATAGGCGAATAATCATCCTGGTTTCATTCAAATATAAAAAACCCCTTATGTTCATTAGTTGCTTTCCAAGCCCTATCTGATCAGCCAGCCATAGGTCCTGTTTAGATCTTAGCAACAGAGAAGGAAACAAACTAATTATTGCTTGTTTTTTTCAATAGATTAGTACAGCAAAAAGTTATTTCCTTGATTGCCATGTAATATTTAAAGACATTCTTAAAAACCATTTTTCTAGATTGTATTCTCACATTTGCACACTTCAGATAGTTCAATTTTTGACAGCTCTGAAAAAAGTAAAAAGTACCCACGTACATAGATAGCATGTGTACCCACATATATAGCAGAAGATGATGTACAAGTAGTCTAAAAACAGGAAAAGAAAATGCAAACCAGGCTTGAAGAAATAGCAAGTTCAATTACCATCTGAACTGACATTTTAGTGTAGAAGAACTATGTCATATAACAGCTAGAAAATTCCCACCTAAAGCCATAAAAAAGTCTCTTTAATTTCATTCTTTGTTTTCAGAAATTTTTAGTGCCGTAATCTTTTAGGCATTATATGTGAAACACAGCTGTGCCATCAAGTTTAAGAATCAGCCCTCAAGTTCATGCACTACAACTGCTACAAAATACATAATTCATATTCAGGAAAACTTCTGATATACTTTACTAGAACAGCAAATAATGCATGTGGGCTGGAAATTACATTTACTTAATTTTTATATTACTTACACTATTCTCACCTTTGCTACCAGTGCCACTGATTCTGAGCATGGTGGAGGATGCACAAAAAGCAAAAAATGTTACCACTTATGCTATTTCTTCCTCACTTCTGAATGATGATAAAGTTATCACAAAGCAGAACTACTCACACTGAAAAGCTTTACCTAGTCAAGAGTCAAAGACAACAGCTGGAAGGTAGGACAGTTTAGCAATCTAATTTGGGAAGACAGCAAAGGCCTGAAGGACACAGGTGGATGCACAGTATTGAGGCCAGTGGTTATGGGAGTGAAGCACAGCTTTTGGAAGAGCTGGAGTTCTACACCAGCAGTAGAGAGTTTAAAAGACTACTAGAATGCATTTTTTAAAAAATTATTTCCAAGATGCAAAGTTTCTGTTTTCCAAGCTGAAACTGGTTTGCTAATTTTTTAGATTTCCTGATCTAAAAATTGTTATTTTTTATTCTGACAGACGCTAAAAATAGATTCCAAATTACTATTAATACACATGTGAGTGAGGATATCAAGAGTAATATTAAGCCACTCATTGACATGATATACCTTAGAACAGTAAATAATCAGTGTCTAGCTATTTATTCAAATGTCTGTTTAGCCTTATGAACCCTGTCGATATTAACATAAGAGGATTTAAAGAAGTCATATTTAAATTACACTATGATTCTTCAAAAAGCATTACTATTAGTTAGTTATTACTTGTAATTAGCTGTATTCATCACAACACTTCATAGAGGTAGCCAATTATAAGCAAGACTATTTATACACACATGGACACAGAAGTGATGTGTACTACATCTAAGGACACTCACTGTGAGTTAATGACATAGGAAGAAATTGGACTCCAGTACCTGATTCCCATTTCTTATGCCCTGTCTACAGTTCCCTGTATCTTGGCTCTCTGTAAGCTGGATCTTGAGAGAGATTTTGCTAATATGCATTTGTCTAACTAAAATTCAACTTAGAAATGTTTTTCTCCTTAAGAAGCATTTGTTAGTACATGTTAATTAAAACAAATCTCTAAAGACCTCTAATCTCTAAACAGTGACAGAAACAAAGAGAATTATTTCTAGCTGCTGCAACTTCTGGCCATGGGAACTGCTGCCTCTGAGAACATTTCTGGAGGTATATAAAACACCAAAATTTGTAAAATGGTTTTGAAAAAGACACAGTGTGTCACCAATTATATCCAAATAACATATTTTTTATGGTTTTAGGTAAATAGTAGGTGTTTCTCAAGGGTTATTCTCAGATCCAACATTTATCTACACTGTAAACACTCAGGATGACCATTTTTAGAAGGCCAGGAAGACTTCTGCAGCTAGAGGAGCAACTTCCCACCCCACGTGTATATATTCCTCTTTATCATTTCCCCAGCAAAAGCAGACAGCAAAATTTAGCAGGTAATCAAAGTATAGAAGCAAATTAATAGCAACATCTTAAATTCAAAATGCTTGTTATTTTTTATCTGTATGAAAAAGGCTTTAAAATTTTTCCTGAAACTGCTCTTAAGGCAGTCCTACTGTGCAGAGGTCCTCATCAAAGTAAACATCATCCAGCTTTTCTTTTCTGGACATTGTGTTGGCATAATGTTTTTTATTATGCCATACATGTGTTGGCATAATGCATTTTCCCTCTGCCATGAAAAGTAGATGTTTTCACTTCTATATTACATATATACGTATTTTCCGTACTTGTTGATTTTTGGGAGCATGCCTTCAAAATCTTTCAGGAGCAAAACAGTAGTAAGAGTCAAATTCTCAAAACTAAGGAGAAAAAGATAAAGGTGGTTTCTGTGTCTCAGTTTTTGCTGAACACCAAAAGTTGTTCTAAATTTAATTTGCAAGGTCTTGTATACATATTAATAGTAATTAATGCATTATTAGCACTGTGCTGGCTGCAGAACAAACAAACAAACAAAAATACACCCTGGAAGGTAAAACCAATCCCAAATTTTCTGTCATCATGTAACCCAAGACAGAAACTCAGCCCCACACAGCTGCTTGCTCGCTCCCTCACGGGCGGGATGGGGGAGACAGTCAGAAGGGTAAAAGTGAGAGAACTCCTGGGCTGAGGCAAAGGCAGTTCAGCAGGTAAAGGAAAGCTGAGCACACAGGCAAAGCCCAATGAGGCACTCACTCACCCTGGGAACACCAGTCCCATGGATAGGCTGGTGTTCAGCCATCTCCAGGACAGCCAGGCCTCCACCACACCTGCAGTGCCTTGGGAAGACAATGCCATGATTCCAGTTGTCTCCCCTTTCCTCCTTCCTTCCCCACTTCATATACTGACCATGATGTCCCGTGGTCTGGGATGTCCCTTTGGTTAGTTGGGGTCACCTGCCCCAGCTGTGTCCCCCAGGCACCCCCAGCCCCCTCTCTCTCCAGTGTGGCCATCAAGGAGCACAAAGGGCCTTGGCTCAGGGTAAGCCCTGCTCAGCAATAACAAAACATCTCTGTATTATCAACCCCGTGGTCAGCACAAATCCAAACACAGCCCCCTCCCTACCAGGCACTGTGCAGAAAGTTAACTCTACCCCAGCCAAAACCAGCTCCTCTTCATGGCCTGACTTCTGCCAAGAGAAAAGCATTTGGCAATCCAAGGAGTCATTTTTATATTTTAAAAAAATTAGATTTTCATTACCGTTTTTTGGAGCTTAATACAAAGATATTTCGTAACACAAAAAGTAAAACAACTTTAAAAAATTCTAAAATTATAGAAAGAAATATCCAGTGAACCAGGAAAACCTTTCAAATGTAACACCAAACAAAAAAAAAGTAGAGGTGAAGTGACAGATTTATCAGTGAAGAGGCATATCAAACTAAGCTATAAATGAAATTTGCATTTACTTTTTCCATAAATGTGCACCATTATTGCATATGTGCTACTTTTTTTTATATAATCTATTTAATTAAACACTTTCTAGGAAAAGATACTGAGGAAGAGTATTTAGCAGGCTTATATGATATTTTATTCTTCACATCTAAACTTAGATTAGGCCCTGACTTGGTGTACAAGTAGAAAATGAAAATAAAAGGTTGCTATCACATCCTGTAAGCTTTTAGACTTTACTGACATGAAAAACAATACCATCAAGTTTGTCAAAGTTTTTTCGTCATGTCCCAGACTGTAATATTAGTAGTCTGAAGACATTGGTGGAGCAAAATTATCTCAGCTAATTGTGCTGTGTGGTGGCTATAACCAGTTCAATTAAATATTTTCTTTGACAAAATTCACAATCACATAAAATCACGTGTGTTATGTGTATGTTCTTGGACATATGAGCTTTATAGGTCTACCACAATCTATCAGATATTATCTTTTAAAAAACATGGTTTCTTTACAAATATTTGCAATGTTGGATATAGTTTGACCCAGTTCAGAATCATATTGGCATGTGGGATACCTACATAATTACTAGTGTGTATTTTTCTATATGGTGATAATGGGTCTAGTAGTTCAGACATATGATTATGACTGTGTGCCTCCTGTATATTTATCCCACGGTTCCCTTATGCATCTGTTATTTATTTTTTTACTGTTAGCTTTAGTTATATTTATGCTGCTGAGCATCTTTTCCATTAAAGACCATATAGAGGAAAATGTAATGTAGCAAGAAATACTAGCACATTAGGTAGTGCAACAAGGGACCGAAGCACATTTCATCAAGAGTAAAGGGTTGAACGTTTCATAAGGTATAAAAATAGAATGAGCTGGTAAGTCTGACTTTCTCATACTGCGTATTCCGATAGGCAATTTGTATATATACTCCATTAGGATGTAAGAGCCTAACACTGAAGTAGCTAAGTAAATTCATTTTTTCAATAACAAGGCAATTATTTCACAGAAAATGACTACAGATTTAAAGCATGAATTGGTAACTATATATATATAAATAGAGTAAAATCTAAATGAGGCTAGCTTTATAATGATCTGTGCTAATAAAATATATATATTTGGATAAGCATTGAGTAAGAGGCAAGGCCTCTCAAGTGCAGAGGTTTTTGTCTTTGAAGTAAAAAGTTCAGCAATGTATCTAAAAACAACGAATGCAGAGCTTCATACACACCTTTTAAATTAGTTTTGTTTTCATTTCTAAATATCTGTTTTGTAGCTAATTTAATAAAGTAGTTGGAATTTATGGTATAAAACTCAGCATTGCTTAGTGTAGGATGAGGGGGCAGTTAAAGGTCATTTCATTAGAGGTGAAAGACAGAAAAAAATTGCAGAAAAAGTATGTTGAAAATCTTTTTTCTGCCGTTTCAATTTCAATCTGACAGGGACTTGGCAGCTAACAGCAAAATCTGGGGAAGCCATGAACAAGGTTCAAAGCTGCTTTTTAAACGATAGCAAGCAGAAAAAAAGAAATGTGGAAAATAGACTCTTACTCTTTCTTTTTTTTTTTTCCCTGTACTAGATTAGGACAAACATAACGTACCAGGGAAGGTTTTGAAGACTGAACAGTCCTACACTTACCATTGATCAATACTAAAAGTATTGTTTTTCTGAAAGAAACAAACTACACTATTACATATAGCCAAGCATTGTTTACCCATCCAACAGTGAGAAAATGGGAATGTGTTTAAGTGCTTTTGAACATATGGACACTCACATACGCAGCAACGTGTCATAGAATAGGCTGGTGCAGATTAAGCTGGAGATGAGAAGAACTATGAATCAACACATTCTACAGCAGAAGGTAAACAAGCAAATAGCAGAAAAGTAAATGCATCATAAGCCCTACTTTAAATTGACCACTTTGTTTTAATTTGTTAATGGTTCATAATATACTGGAAATGCACTGTAACACATTAATTATTCATTAAATAATTTTCTTTTAGTAGCACAAAACCCCTCAATAGCAGCTTCTTTAGCTTGAAGCAGGGGAAAGCTGCTGACATACCAGCAAGTCTTCAGCATTTTCTTGGAAGTATTTCATCCTCTATCTCCAGAAAAAAAAGCCCACACTAATTTTGAACCTTACACATTCACAGTTCTGTCCCTTTTAGATTTGTCTGCACAGCTACTATTTCAGTTGGATATATTTGTTTCTCCTTAGAGACTTATTCATATAACAAAGATTACAGCAGCTCCTCAGCTTTAGCATAGCTCTTCAAGTTCTATGGCCCTGTCCAGACAGAGCAGATAAATAGAGCAGGCCAAACTGCAGGGTCAGTTAAGTGGGTGATAGAGAGGGACAGTGGTTTGATGAGGGTAAGTACTCGATTGCAGTCATTTTAGACATTGATCATTAATTAAGTTCCAAATGTGTTCAATAACTCAGCTACTCCTGAGTTTATTTTTTTATTGTTAAGGAGGATGAGGTCTCCCTATGATGAAAACAATTGAGATCACAACCATACGCTTCATACATTTCATCGTTCAGAAAATTGAAAGTCTGGATAAACAAGGTAGTTCTTATAGATGAAAGATTTAGCAGGATCAAATTGAAAACTAGGTTTTTGTAAGCCTGGCTCTGGAAAGAATCTTAGCTATATATGTGGAGTACTGCAGAAGCATCAGCAACACTCGTCAAGGATAAAAAGGAGTCTGAAATACATAATAAATACGTCCCCTATGAAACCTGTTTGTGAGACAAACAAAAATATGTCGGCACTGAAAAATATATTAAACACCTCCATAATCAGCTTAAACCAGAGCTTATGAAATTTCCATACTCAATGATTTCCAAGGACCATTTCTTGGGATATTTTGGGCAAGTGAAAAATTTGAACACAATTTTTGGACTATCCACAATGAAGAACAGACTTTTTGAAGCAGTCACCATAGTTTAAACTAATATGCTCTTTAATAATGGCAACTACACCAAAAATAGTGACTCCTTATTTACTTATTAGCTCATTTAATAATTTTACATTTTACAACTAAGCCTCTTTCAAAAGATGTAAAAATCAGAACTTAAGTTACAAAGAAGAATATTACTGTTTTGGGTTTTTCATTTGTTTCTTTTTGGAATGGCTGTACCACAAGGCCATCCATTCATGTTTTCTACAGATTCCTGTAGCATCACTCATTTAATAAGAAAATTCTTTTAATTCTGATCTGCACTACTTACTGAAAGGAGGTATGCAAAAATTATCTATTTTGTCATAGATAATACCAAAACATTGAAGAAGCCTGAATTAGTTTTCCAGATGGTTCCTGTTTAGCATACCCCCTTTGAAATAGCATCCTACCAGGCAAAGGCAAAACCAGGCAACTCGGAATTCCTCAAGGAGTCGGTCCAAAACCTTTTGACCAGGATCCATCTGCTCTTGTCTTATTAAAAAGAACACTGCTACTAAAGCCAATATTTCTATTATTTTCAATTTATAAGAACATTTTGCACAGTGGATTCTTACCCTGATTTTCAGAGAGTCTGCCTGCATTTAATGGACTACTGCTGTTCAAAGACAACTAGTTGGGATTTCTGTGAGAAGGATGGGGGAGCTGACTAACACATATTTTCACAGAAAGGTGTCTGTCCTAACTCCACATTCACCATCAGTTCTTTGCATGTCCTCACAAGTTTATTTGACATTTGCGCTATCAGAAGGGATTACTGATAACCTATCCAATACAAGTTCCTGGAATTTCACCCACTTATGGCCAAAGAGTCCTCTATACAGTAGTGAGCAATAGAAAGGCATCTAGACCTTTGTAGGGTATCTGGAGAGGGAGGACCTACCATTTCATTTTGGAGTTTGTTGCAGTGAGTAATTATTGTCAGCATTAAAACTGCATGCCTCATTTCTAGTCTGAATTTATCTGACTTCTTCTGAACACCAGCTCTTGAGGTGTCTTCCTGTGGCAGACTGACGAATCCTTTGGTACTTGGCATATCCCACTTTGTAAAGTATATATACACTTTCAACACAGATTTTTTTTTTTAATAACCTCAAAGTCTTGTCATATAAGACATTTTCTCCATCTCCCAAACAATTTCCGTGGTCCTTCTTGAGTCTTTTCCAATTTTCAACATATTTTTTAAAAAATGAACAGCAAAAGTAGATGCAGCATTCTGACATACTACTCTCATTTATACTATCCAAAGATTAGGCTAGGCCCCATTGCCACAGTATCTATTGGGATCTCATGTTTAATTGCTTGTCCACTATGACCTTTAAATATCTTCCCTGCACTCCTTACCAAAGCACAGTTCCCTGTGCTGTAAGTATGAATTTGTTTCTGTATGACTCTGTATTTGGTTCAACTAAACCATATTTTGTTAAATATGTTCAAGTGATAAAACTTAACTATGCGCAGTTATATCATTGAAAATTTTGTGATCAATACTAATTTTCATGACACCAGTTTTACTCCCAGCTTTATCATTTTAACTAACAGTGGAGTAAGGTGTACACATGTGGAAGAAGTTCCCCCAAAATACCAGGATTATTTTTTTTAAATTGACAGCTCTTGCTTTAAGTGTTTAAATCTATATTATCATGCATATGCTATATTATCTTTCCTTTTCTCTGGAATTATATAAGTGGCATTATAAAGTAAATGTGCTTGTTCATAAAACATTTAATGATAATTCTTTTCAGAGTAATTTCTTTTATTAATCAAGAACTTACAATTTTCACAGACAGAACAATCTGATAATCAGTCATGGTTTTATAACTAGCTCATTAAAGGCAAGAATATTTTAAACAGCTATCTCCTAATAGCAAAAAATGTATATACTCTACTAGGTGCAAAGATCTTGGTAAATTCTGAACTGCCTGTAATAACTTTCTCCTTTTCTTGGCTATTTTAATTTCTTTCAGAAAAATAAAATCCTTTCTTTCACAAAGGGATCAAGAAATTGAATATTCATCTACTGATTATAATCAATCCATTTAATGGGAAGATGCCATAAAGGTACTAAAGAATATGAGCAAGATGACGAAATAGATGCTCAATTTCTGGCACTCACACATGGTCACAGAGGGGATTCAGTATTACCAGAATTTATTGTGTCTCTATTCAATTTCGCTGATATTACCCATTTTGGACTACCAAGGTCAGAAATTAAAAGAAGTGAAGACAACCAAGGAATATGGCAAAAACAATCCTGTGAATGCTGGTTTGGGGTTTTTTTAGAAATAACCCTCACAAAAAAGGTCAATTGCTTCACATTTATCTTATAAAAATCTACCTATGCTGGAGCAGATCCTAATGTTGTTGAGAAAGGAACAGAGTGTAAGTTTTGATGTAATTTCTGTAATGGCAAATTAAGAGGAGGTGCATAAATAATTGTTAAAATTGCAGAGGCCCAGTGTCTCTGCACTTGAAATTCCTTGAATTTGGGTGGAATGCGCTGGTATCATTCACAGCTTTGTCTGCACCACCAGTCTTGATGTTGACTAGTAGCTAGCCTGCTGGACATCATTCAACGGTGACAAAGAGCAAGCATGACCTTGCAGTGACAGTGAAGGATCCTTGTTTTACAATACCCTTTGAAGCACAGAAACCCATCTAATGTCATCAAGGATGCCTAAGTTTCTGTCCTGACCAGCAAAGAATAAGAGCCAGGGTTTCTAAGTCTGTAGGTTTTACAAAAAGAGGTATATGAAAATACTCTCAAAGAAGTTTGTTATAAAACCTACTAAATCATTATCACCTTAGTTGTGTATGCTATGCAGAATATTCTTAAGATGCAATAATGATGAGTTTGTTTGGAGTCAACCATATAATTTACTATGACAAACTCACACTAAGAAACTATTTATACTATATTAAGATGTTGCTCTCTTATCACATACAACCACTGAATGGAGAAGGGTAGCTAATGCAGCTGTCAACTGTCAGCAATCTCTGAGCATCCCAGGATAAATGAATCCCCCAGGAGTAATTCTGCTGAAGTCACTAACAGATGTATTTGGGCTCTCAGTTCAACTGTTGTTCTCTGAGGCAGAGAACCCTTGGGGTTTTTATTCTATTCTCTCATATTCCCCCAAAAATCGACCTTCATCTCTAGTGTTCTTATATCTGCATTCTAACACCTGTGTGATCTCTACACAATAATGACACACCTATACAGTTATTTAATAACATTTGACTTATAGTGGAAAAATATGTACCACCTGTATTGCACATATATCCTATATATCCATCTGCACATCAAAGTGGGGATTGTTTTATCGTTTTAAATTCACATATTAAAGAATTTCATCCTATTCCTATGTATTCTTTTAAATTTCCTATTCACTTTTTCGAAATGAAGCCAGCAGAGGAGAAACAATGAGAGGTGGCTCTAGTTTGCTTCAGGACAATGTGTTTCAGTTTATGGTGCTTTACTGTATCTCTCAAACCACAGTAGTACTAGATATCTCCCTGTGGAAAGTAGCAATTACCTTCAATCTCTCTGATCTGAAGTAATCCCTGCTACATGCACAGCTCATTGTGAGTGATGAGGGCCTACTGTTTGCTGAGTCTAAAACCAAATGATCTTTCACAAGCAAAATTTAAACTTGAAATAGAATTCTCTGGCTCTTGATACCTACTCTATTTTTTCAGTGTACTTTATATATTCCCAAATAAGGTTCAGACTGGCTACAGATGGTGCTGGTGTGTAATGAGACGGGCTCAGAAGCTGCTCCAGGTCCCAGGAGAGAGTTCTGTAATGGAACTAACTATGTATTGTCCACCTTATACACTAGATTTGATTTTGGACTATTTGACAAACTGTGTTTGTTTATTGCTTAGCACTGGAGGGCTTCCATTAACTGTGCGTTGATTGAACATAGACTATGGAGCCAGGAGAAATGGAGCATTTTTTTTTTTCTGAGAGATGATGCAATCCCCTTTCTTTAGCTGAGAGTTTATCCTCTTCGTTGACAGTAACTGTTTAGAAATAGTCTGGCATCTATCTACACAATGCTAGTGAGACACAGGGGCTTTTAATCCTTTGAATAAGCTCCACACAATTTACTGAAAATAAATGCTTCCAAAGTTTGTAAGACCACAAAAATTTCACTGTCACTCACAGATAAGAATGGAAATGGCTGTCGTTCACTTGGAGAGAGATTACTATGGAAGATCCTAGCCATTTTGTTCACATAGCATAGCAACATGTTTTTTGCAATCCTGAAACTAAAACTTCAGCTTAGCAAATAAATATCCAATTAAATGTAAAATGAAGGTTTTTTTAAACTAATTAAATCATTCCTTTTTTTAGTGAAACAAATAATCAGGAAACTAAATTAAGACTAAATAAATTGTTATCATAATAATCACGATTTAATTATTTGGAATTACATTTAAACATAAAGGTCCAGGATAAGCTTCTATTTTATTGTCCAGCTTGATACCATTGAAAATAAACATCATGGCTATATCTTTTAATATCCACTATATATATCCTTCTGAGAAATAGCATGAGAACAGAACATAGGCAAACTACTGGTTCACCAGTATAGTTCACAAATTCAGTTCAGCTAAAAAGCTAAAAAATTCCAAAATTTAAAATAATTGTATTATCATTCTGGCTGTACATGGAAAAGAAGATGAGAAATCAGAATCCTAACAGGTTGGTAATAGATGGAAGAAAAAAATCTATTTCAATATGCAAGTATTCATCTGTTTAGTATACAGACAAAAAGATAATTTTAAAGTCAGACATGGAAGTAACTATTGAACTTGTTCTTATAAGCTTTTATTGTATTGGTGCTATTTAACCTCCTAAACTACTAATTTAACACTAAAACAAGGTAATAAGAATATAAGACAGAAGGAGGATATAAACTGAGAAATTATTTTTATATATCTACTATAAGCACATAGATAAGATTCTATAGAAATATGTTTGAATATATATATAAACACTTATATGCCTTAGATGCTACACTTCTTAGTATTTGTAAAAGCATGAAGTAGGTGAAATTATATTCAGGGAATCACACTGAGTGGGGATTTCTGGTTTTTGCCAGCATTGAATCTACTCTAAATATATTGGGAAGACATATATGATCACTGATGCTTTCTGCATATTTTGAGGCCCCTAAAGGGAAGTTCACTGTGACCCACTAGGCTTTTGAACTTATTTTCCTGGCAAAAGATGGTCAGATGGTTTCTGCTTACTCTGCTGAGCTTAGCTCCTCCCTCACACTGCAGAGATGGGATTTGTGGTGCTGGGGTAAACTGTCAATCACTTCAGAAGATAGATCTTTTCAGAGTGCAATACTTTCTAATTCTGGACAAGCTACATTTGGGAGATTACCTTTATTCAGTGTGCACAGTCTCAACACAGGCATGACTACCTGTGGGGACAGGCTGGGGCACAGACATCAGCGACAGTGCACGCAGCTGGATGTGTTTGAGTTACACTTAAAATATGCATCTTAGTAGTACATATCTGCCCTCCCACATGGAATCAAAACCACTTCAGATATGACAACACAACCCATGGTATAGGCATAAATACCCAAATACAAGAGAAGAAAAAGGCTCTTCTGGCCATGTCTCTGGAGGTATGCTGGTGCAACAAAGTCAGCCAGCCTCTGTGAAGTTTAACATGCAGGGAACCACGCCCATAACATGGAAAGGAAGCAGGAAACAGGGAATATGGTCCCATAGCACCACCATTCACATCTGGTTTTATGAAAATGTTTCGAGTATAAGGAAGGAAATCTTGCAAGCAAAAGGAGGCCACAATCAAAATGAGGTCTCTGCTTCAAGATAAGTTTTGTGATGAAAGTTCATAATCTTCAAATTAATTGAATATGCCACTGAGTTTCAAATATTTTTGCTTTTCCTTTCACTCTGAAATAGTTATCTGTTCCTTTGTGTTATATGTGACTGCACAGCACAGTGTATGGTCACTGAGAAGGCTAATATTTTTTTTGTTTTCAGCAACAATAGCTTTGGAGAATTCAATCACAACTAGAAATTCAGAAAGCTAGTCCCAGGCTATTAAAAGAGGAAGTTTGCCTTAAAAGCATTGTCATAAAGGCATATATTCCTTTCCTGTATGACACAGTAAGACAGTGGTACTCAAATACCAGTGTTACTGAAAACTCATTCAACTTAGAAAGTGATTTAGTAACAGGAGCCTCACTTTTTAAGGTTTTTTAATGTGAGACATTCCGATTTTCACACAATATTAAATCACTACTTAGACTCAATTCTGTTTTACAGAGAATATAATTTAGGCACTCAGGAGTAAGTTGACGAGGAGAAAATTTCATGCTTCCTTGCCTGCCTCTGTCAAATACCAACTCCATCTCTGTTTCTCTCAGAATCCAAGAGCTCACAGTACATATGACCATTATATAAACATTATTAAAATACTCTTGTTTCAAACCCAAGGTAACAAAAAAAATCACAAAATAAGTGTTCATCTACATATTTTGGCTTATGTATGGTAAGTATTCACTAGAAACTCTTACATTCAGGTCCTTTTCCAATGACTGCCATCACAAAGGGAGCATGGAGTCAGCCACATTTTCTCTCAAACACTCCACCCTAATCAGGGCTATTTCGTACAAAGGAGGCCAGATTCAGCAGAAAGCACTGGGAGCAACCCTGGAGCCTTTCGGTACATTTTGTTTCACAGTGAGCAAAGTGGCTTTGAAAGTATCACTGAGCCACCTCACCCAGGAGTGAAGGCTCCTTTCCAGCCAGATTTTTCTGCAAATCTTTGGTATTTCCCTCTTCCTAGTTTGGAAAACTGCTTTCTCATCATGCTGGACTTCCATCCAGGAGTTCCTGTGTTTGGCACCCATGACCCTATCTGTAATGTAGGAGACTCAAGATCCACACTGGGCCCAAGGAAACTTCTATCACCCTATGAGACTTTCTCCCTGCATACCCTTAGGAGGAAAGGCACCAGGTAATGGAAAATATCTCATTTAAAAGTACTTTGCTAGTCATTGCAGGAAGTATTTAAAGACTACATATTAGAGCAAAGAAATGGCATTTTGACCTCACAATTCTGAAATCATAGCAACCCAATGAGCAAAATTAGGAGTTCAGCTATATTTTCTGAAAGACTTTTGCCAGCTGAATTTTAGCAACAATTCGTTTAAATGTTGCTTTGCTGGAGTTTTCACAATAACCAGCAGTCACAGCCAGATTGGTCTTGCATGAACTGAATGAAGAATTTCCATTTTAAGGTCTTTTCTGCTTACTTTTAGGTTTTGTTGATGTGACTTTGTGTCTCTCTGTGTTTGAGACTACTTTGGGGACCTCATGCAGTAAGTTACAATGATGGAGCATGACAGTCAGAATAGCACAAGCTATTAGCTAGAGCTCAACTCTATTACAGTACTATGTTTGGTGACACAGAATCAAGAGACTCAAGGATACAAGGTCAAAGGTAGCAAAACATTACATTAATCTGTTCTGTTTGCAGGCACAAGTATGTCAATCTCCAAGTATAACACAGTGTTGACTGTTTAATTATAAGAACCAAAGTGTTAAGTGCTTTATTCAATATAAACCCCCCCTTTTCTGTACAAATAATAAAAAAATTAATAAATATGACATTATTTAGCTTAGCATTTATAAACAAGGTCCATTTCCTCTTATTCTACTGATTCATTGATTACTGTTAGTTTTGTGGAGGAGTAGTCAATATACTCTCAATAACTAAAATTTAGAGGAAGGTGTAACAAAACAGAGGAACAAAAGTTCTGATTCTAAGTTTGCCCAATTTAAATTATTTAAAACAAACATAGATGTGTGATTTCTTGGAAACGGAGTCTAAATTTGCAACTATATACTAAAGTACAAATTCTGTTTATTTTTACTAAATTTATGAGTAAGAAAAAATATTATTATTTTATTATTGGATATTTCTTGGTTTGAAGATTAATTCCTTTTGTAAACCTAAAAGTATTAACTGAAACACTGTTGCTCATTTATAAGTGATTTTGGTTAATACAGCAAACCACTTTGACTTAAAAAGTAAAAGCAAAGAGATTTTTGGTGACATTTGGAAATTTCTCTATTAGCCAGACTGAGGTGAAATGAGTTCTGTTTATAGAACAGTATAGATAATTCCATATGAGACGTAGGTCTGCTACGGGTATTTAAAATGGCCCCAGGAGAGCATGAGGCTGAAAATAGCAATGATTTTATGCTTTTTACCCTTATTTAGGCTATTAACTTCCCATTAGTTTCTTATATCTGCAAATGGAGCAAACCCACCAGATGTACATAATTTTAAAAAGATTTTTCTTTATAGCCATATGCTTTTGGTATAAATACATCTAGTTGAAACTTTAATTTTTAACTTTTTTCCATGTTTTGCAGTCATTAACATGAGAGTGCCTTCCATTACAGTAAATA